>AYEL01075213.1:0-67983 GCA_000484575.1 Olivierus martensii | reverse complement strand
TACCTCTGTCAGTTATTATTCTGGCAGGGTTTCCAAAAGTGGTCTGTTGTAATCTTAACTTTTCTAGGGCATCAGCAGTCGATGTAGTCTTGACAGGGTATAACTACAAAAATTTTGTAAACGCATCCACTACTGTAAATATGTGATTATAATTCTTATTTGTCAAGGGAAGGGGACCAATGAAATCAACATGGTAAGTATCCAATGGAACGTTTCCTTTGGGAATCAGGTTCAAGTACCCCTCGGCTTTCCCACACTTCTTCCCAGCAAGTATACACTCAACACAATTTGTAACCACTCTCAACAGTTTTAAAATTCTGTTGTGTATCTCAAGGATTAAATTTGGCAAGTTGTTTGGATTTATTTGATATATAGTTAATTTTGAAGAGATATACTAAAGAAAAGATGCTTTTTTGTGTTATGAAAATACAATTTTAAATTCTTAATGATACACATGAGCAGGTAAAGTTGACTGAATTTAATAAATTTTTCAGTTGAGATTAGAACTTTTATACATTCAATTTTAGATCAGATGTACAAAAATTTAGATGTTTTTATATTTAATCTTTGATCTATAAATCAATTAAAAAGTTCTAGCACTCTTAGCAGCTAAGCAAATTGAAAAAACCTTATACAAATAAATAAAGGGAATATTACACTGCCTAGATAAGATACATTATATTTAAACAAGCACCGAGGCAGGAACATATTAAATCAACACACACGTTTTATGGTAGTAGCTGTTCCAATTCTTTATTGAAATCCTCCTCAGCTAGCAATACATAAGAACAGCAAAAATCTTATTTTTGCTGTTCTTATGTATTGGTAGATTTTTTTTGCTGTCTATTCTATAGACAGAGGAAGGGAGTGCCAATAGGGGGCCCCCTAGTGGGAATAATGGCAAAACTAGTTGTAAGGCACAAAGAAAGGGAAGTAATGCCAGCCTTTAAGAATGAGTATAGATTATATCTTAGATATGTAGACGATGTATGCATCGTATGGAAAGAACAACAGTCTACTGTTAGATATGTCGAAGCCATGATGGACCAAACTTTAAGGTTAAGTCTGAGGATAGAGCAGAATAATAAAAGCTCTTTTCACTTTCTAGATATTAACGTAGAAACAGACAAAGGGGAATATGTCACGAATATATATAGAAAGCCTTCTTATACACCTGTAATTATACCTATATGGTCATATGACCCTATGCATTATAAAATAGCAGCATTGAAGACGATGGTATCTAGAGCTTTCATGCATGTGACAAAGTGGAAGGATAGAGAGAAGGAGTTAAATTACATTCGAGAAATAGTTAATAAACACGGGTACAGTAGAAAGATAATGAAAGGGGTTCTGGAGGGGGTTACAAAAAGAATTACGAACAGGTGTGCTGTAAAAGCAGATGCCCAAAATGAAGAAAGGAGGTGCTTCTCCCAAGTTTTGTACTACCCAAACACTGACAAAGTCCTAAAGAGAGCAATAAAACAAGGAAGCAAAAATATGGTGAATAAGAGAGGACAAAACTTGTTCGGTAAGCTCCGGAACGATAAAGATCCGGTAGAAAAATCCAAGAAGGCAGGGATATATGAAATACCGATATATAATAAAGATGAAGAAGAAATGTAATATTATTTAGGCAGTACCAAGAGAGGATTGAATATAAGAATTAAAGAACATAAAGAAGATATCAGACTAGGGAGGTTTAACACGGCCCTTGCTATGAAAGCGTATGAGAATGATATAGATATACAATGGGACAAAGCTAAAGTAGTGAGGACAATACGAGGCCAGAAAGGGCTACCTATAATGGAGAGCATAGAAATTGAGAAAAGGAGGAAAGAACAGACTCTTATCAATACCAATTGCCCGATAATGTTACCAATGTCGTGGAAATGGTGCGTGGAATGTACCAGGTAAAAAAGAAACTTTAAAAAGAACTTGGCTTAGAATATAATATAGATGGACAGGAGCCATATGTACTGTATTTGTAGGTGTTGTGTTGTCTATAGAGGAAAATAAGATAATAAGACAATAGGTTGTATATATGTTAGTTTATAGATGACTTTATTATATTGTGGAGTATGTGAAGTATAATTATAATAACTTAATATGTATAGTGGATTGTTATATGTAACTTATTATTCTTTTAGTTTTGACTTATATGTTTTTTAAAATTTAAGAATGTGTTTAAAAATTTAAAGTTTAAAAAAATTTTTGTGAGAGTTCTAAAGAACGATAGGAAGATAATGTAAAAGAATTAAATTTAAAGTATTGTTCTGTTCTGTAAAAAGAATGTAGCAGATAGACTGTAGCACTGAAGAGGGACTAAAAATAGTCCGAAAACGTTATGCAGTAAATAAATCTGTCTAATAACTTGCATATAGGGCTGATTTTTTGAACAATTTTAAATCTTGGTGTTTTAAGACTATTAGAAATACTACTAGCCAATTTTAATTTTAATTTTTTGTTGTAATTTCTCGGAATAATACCTTTAAGATTTTAAAGTTAAATGTATATTTATATTAATTTTTTAATATTTCTCTCTGCTAGAACTTGTTTCTAAAATATTTATAAGAAAAACATGTATATATGTAAAATTTTTAATTTGAAAATTTTTGTAACAAAAGACAATTGCCATAGCAACATATTTACTTATTCTTTCTATTTTGAATTATATTCGAATTTGGAACATTTGTACCTGAAGATGGCGCAAAGCCGAAAACGTTAGTGTTATTTGTTCATAAATAAAAAGGTTGCTTCAATTTGCTTAGCTGCTAAGAGTGCTAGAACTTTTTAATTGAAGTATATAAGTTTAAGCAGTTGTGTAGTCTTTAATACATTGATCTATAAAATTAAAAATATTGTTTATACACATGTATAAAGTACACTAGTATATATGGTATTTAGAAAAGTGATATTCTTGACCTTCAATTTTCAGTTGTTAGAACAATATGATATTAATAGAAATAAATAGCTAATTTTTTTATAATTTCAACAATTTCCAAAATCCAATTCAGTATTAGAATAAATACTAAAATGCCAGATCTACAGCATTTAAATGTTGTGATACAATGTGAAGAAAATTTGAATAGAGATCAGGATACAGTTGTGTTGCATCCAGTCATATTTCGCTACACTAAGATTTTACTGAAATGTTTTTTTGGTAGAAAATTTCAAATAAATATTAAAAGTTCCTTTCATTTCAAAATTTCAACAAAAATATTTAACAAAACTTAAATGAGAAAAAAAATCAGAATTAAACATGCAACAGAAATTTTGCTGCAATTGACACAGGAACATAATTACGGGTGGGCCATGGCCCATGCATTGAAAGTTCTGGCTCATGTGCTGGCCCACCCTGAATATATAACCCGAAACATAAAATTGAAAATAAAGTTCTGGCCCACCCTGAATATATAACCCGAAACGTAAAATTGGAAACTTCAACTCCACATAACCCAAGATGCCTTGAGTTTTGTAAAAATTAAAATATACAACTGCATATATTAAACACCTCATAATCCAAGATGCCTTGTATTCCATAAAAATGAAAATCAAAAACCACAAGTATAATTTAAGACTACATAATTTCACGCTAATAGCAATAAAAATTTTTATTTACATGCTGCGAAAAAACGTGTCCTTTGCACATTTTACGCAGTACTTAATTAATGCGATTAGCTGGAAAGAGTAAATAAAGTTTCAAAATACTGGTAAATATAAGTATTTATTTGATATCAGCTCAATACAAAATTATGCAGTATTTTTACTTAATGATGCAAAATGATTGATTACTTTGTCCAAATTGAGAGCTTTTGCGATTTTTCTCTCGATGAACATGATTGTTAAATTACTTAACCGATCATCAAGCATTCTGTTACGTAAATACGATTTAATAAAGCGCACACAGGAGAATGTTCTTTCACATCGTTGTGGCCTACCCTTGGCCCACCCAAAAAAAAAAACTGGTTACGTCACTGAATTGACAAGAGTGGAAAGCTGATCAGTACACATGGCGATCATCAGAAACCAAATCTAATGTTCAAAATCAACTGCAAAATAATCATCCTGTATTTTCTAAGTGTTCAGAACTATATAAAAATCCAGCTAACTACCAGGAAAATAAGTCTTTTTTTTTGTTTTGTGCAATCTTGGTAAACTTTTATTAAGTTTTTTTTATTGTTCACAAACAGTTTTGATTTTAATTATAGATCAGCATCAGTTATAAAAAGAATTCCAAATCAGAACTATTTGAAAATGTATAAACTCTCAACTAGAGCATAAATGATCACTATACAGTGGTGCCTCACAATTCGACGTCCCGCAATTCATTGGTCTCACAATTCGACATTTGAGTTTCGCGGGTTTGCGCATGCGCATGAATGGAATCGTGGTGATGTCATTCGCTATTTGTCAGTTCTTTTTGGGCTACTTTAGTGTTTGCTGAGTCATTTGCTATTTGTCAGTTCTTTTTGGGCTACTTTGGTGTTTGCCAGCCATTTGCTATTTGTCAGTTCTTTTTGGGCTACTTTGGTGTTTGCCCTATTTATTTATCAGTTCTTTTTGGGCTACTTTGGTGTTTGCCCATGTTGTTTGCATTAATTTTCAATTTTACATTACAAACTGTAAAGATTATTATCTACATTTTTCAAAAAATAAAAAAATTGTTATTATTATTATTTTTTTGAGTGAAATGTAAGGATGGGTTCAAACAGAACTGACCAGAGGAATAATTCCGAAAAGAAGAACGAAGAGACAAAGAAAAAATTGTAGATAAAGCGCAGAAAGGTAGAACAATTAAAATGTAACTCGAATATGGCGTTCATAGGACAACTGTGGCCACGTTTGGCCACAGAGAGAGATGATTATTGGTGCTAAGGTGTCTGCTGGAAGATTTCATTCCAATATCCAGAGCTAATAAATTCCGATCTTGTGTGTTGTGTATAAAATAGTGTATTTTGTAATTTAGTTTGTTAGGTGTCTGCTGGAAGACTTCATTCCAACATCCAATAATAAATTGTGTAGTCTGCTGGAAGACTTCATTCCAACATCTAAGGGCTAATAAATTATGTGTGGTATAAAATAGTGTATTTTGTAATTTAGTAATAAATTGTGTGATGTGTATAAAATAGTGTATTTTGTAATTTAGTTTGTTATAACAATAGTAAAACACATATAATAAAGTAAATAATATAGTGTATCTCTCTGTCACTCATTAGGAGATGGGATGGGATTGATAATGAATTAATCTGTTTTACATAATCTTATATGAGAAATATTGTCCCGCAATTCGTCAGTTTTTCAATTCGACATTACTTCGGCGATAGATTAGTGTCGAATTGAGCGGCACCACTGTATTTCCATTTAATAAAATGTGATGATATGTGCATTAGCAGTAGCAATGTTTACTCCTCAAAAAAGCTTTAAATAAATAGGAAACAGCACTTCATGCAGTTAAAGAAAGCCTTTAATATAAACTTATGCTAATGTTTTCGATTCAAAGAATCATCATCAGGCACACTACAACTGAAATCGAAATTGAATACTTAAAATAAGTTTATATTAAAGACTTTCTTTAACTGCATGAAGTGCTGTTTCCTATTTATTTAAGTGTATGAATGTAAGCAGTTTATATGAATAGCAGTAATAGTTAAAAAAGATTTTTCTTTATATTTCTGATCTTATATGTGAAGCACCCAGTAAATAAATATTTTTTAATTTATTTAAAATTATTTAAATATTAACATTCATATACATCTGCATATTTTTAATAATATAATAGTTATTTTTAGAAATAAATATGATTCATCCAGCTGCTACCATAGAACATGCTACTAATGCAAAGAGAATGCAATGCAACTGCTATATATATTTTTGATGGTACAGTATCCAATATTTAAATATTACAAAAATGTTAAATTATGTATAGTTATACATAAATACATATTTAAAAAAAATATATCCTTGGCACAAATATATATAGTAATTTATCTTTTCAAATAAAATTTCTCTATTTGCTTTATTGTATTTTATTAGTGCAATTTCATTAGAAGATCTTTATTTAATAATGTATAATGTAACATTGTTTTGCTATTGTGTCATGAGCAAAATTAAATTAATTAATTAAAAAATTAAAGTTTTAACAAATATTGTAAAGAGCATTAATGCAATAGTAGTTAAAAGACAGAAATTTTATTTTCAGAAATATTTTCAGTTATTAGAATCAACTATTCTTAACTTATATAAATATTTACAAATAAACCTAATTTTACTAGCCAAATTATATCCCTTGAAACTTTAACGGTGGTCTAGTGGTATGACGTTGGGATGTTAGCCCAAAGGTCCCTGGTTCAATCCAGGGCCGAAGCAGATTTTTTCTTCGGATAAATTAGTTAAAAATTCTAATTTAATTATTAAATAATAGATGGCACCACTCATTGATTTAATAAAATAATAATTATTCTAATTACGAGATGGCACTAAAATTAGTTTAAATTCTTTCAAATCATTAAAATTACCATTAAAGTTTCAAGGGATATAATTTGGCTAGTAAAATTAGGTTTATTTGGAATAAATTCCCTTGACGTTTGTATTATATAAAAGTTTAAAAAAATATTTACAAGAATACCGATTCTAATATAGTATCATACATAGCAATTTTTTAAATATTACAATTTTCAAATCAATTATGCTAATGCTACAGAATGACACAGAATGCCAAATACTTGGATGACACAGAATGCCGAACCCACTCCATCTGACGATGGAGTGGGTGGAGTGGGTTCGGCATTCTGTGTCATCCAAGGCAGGGAAGTGTTACAATGTTCTGATTTCCGTGTTAATGCTAATTGTACTATTGTTAGGTGGAGTTGCTTGCTGTTTTGCAGGCTTTGAAATTTATAGAAGTGGAAAAATTAAACAATTTGATTATTTGTACTGATTTGATGATAGTGTTGGATTACATTAGGCGTTCTAACCTTAAAATGATACTACTTAAAGTCTACTACCTCCACCTCCAATACAAACTTCAAACAATTGTCGATCTTTAAAAGAAACTGAACTGTCACTTTCGCCAATTTTACGTCAAGACAACACCTCTCGTTATCAAACAACACCTCAAAAAACTTGTCGATTGCGTCAATCTTTTATACGGGTGACTTACAATCCCACACTTCGCTCATTTGCATACTTAGATGTAACAAGTTTTAAAGTTGTTAGCTTACAGAGTAATTCATTCATGTCATCCTCTTTACAATTAATTTATCTACCGAACAATACTTTGATATGGATCATTCTTACATTCGCATATCGGACCAGTGGTAATATTATTTAGATAAGATGACGTCATTAACCGGGATAGCTCTTCCGAAGGATGGGTTCTGATTCCGTATCACATGCTTGCCAACTACGAAGGGGAGAGCGTGGAAGTAAGTTAACTTTTAAACTAAAATATAATACGTTAAGGTGGAGAACGTGGGAAGTAAGTTAACTTTTAAACTAAAATATAATACGCTAGCATAGAGGAAAATAACGATAAAATTAATAGAGTGCATAATAAAATAAAAATAGGACAGGTCAAAGTTAACTTCCTCACACACTGTAAGGAAAAACAAAATTAACAACTATCATGCTGTGAAGCATGGAACTATTTTTAGAAATGGATAATTACTAATTAGTTGCATTTTGCAATTACTTTCATTGTATTAATAATACAGTGAAGAAAATCAGACCACAGTTTTTTTAAATTTCTTTACGTGAATTGAAAAATGTTTTTAAGTGTATCAGAAAGAATCAAAATAATTAGTAAAATTCTAATTTTTTCAAAATGAGTTGAAAATTATTTAATATTAATATTTTATTTATATAATGTTTTGATCCAGAATTCTAAGTTTCATCACTGCTGGATTTAAAATTATTTTTAATATAAAAATATTAAAAACTATAATTTTAACATTTGAAAACTACTGTATACTTCACCTTAGGTTTTTCAGGCATTAATTTAGAAAAATCAGCAGCAACTTCTGTTAATACATGGACATTATACTATAAAAAAATTTATAATAAAGAATGAAAATATAGTATGTTCTAATATAATATAATATATATATAGTCTTCATTATATTAAAAACTTAATAAAAATCATTACTTAAATTAAGATTATTTATTTTATAGGTGAAAACAAGAAATTATTTTAATTATGTTTTTCTTAGACAGTATATAAGGAAAGATGTCATGATCTACAAAAGAGATTTTGAAATACAATTTGTTTTGAAGATTAAACAATTTGAATGAGATACTTTATATAATTACAATGAAAATTTTGATAATAGTTTAACTAATAAAAAATTTGTAAAAAACCATTTGTAAAACTTGTCAAATACTACTTTTCCCATTACAGTTCAACAAGAAAATAAATATATAAGCAGCATATTTAGTTTCTTGAATTGTTCCATTGATATAATGTTGTTATACAAAATTTAAATCATAAAATAGTTATACGAATAAAACAGAAATATATTTGCAATTTTCTCATCAATTATTTGAATCAATGATTCTTATATGTAACTCTATTTGGGAAACCTTACTGTATTAGGGAGACTATTTTTTCAACAGAGACAAAAGAAGGAAGAATTATTTCATTTGAATAAAAATCATTAATATGGTCTTCATTGACAGCATAAAAATATATTTTGTCACAATAATTTCATCATCTGAATCATTAAAGGCAAATTATATCAGAGTGGGAAAATATAATAATAATTTAACTAAACATATGGTATAATACTGTTAGAATTCATAATGAAAGTTTGATAATTATTTGATGAAAATGCCAGATTACATAAGATGATCTTAATCTAATAAATAAAAATCAAGACAACAGAACTTTTTCAAAAAAACTGGACATAGTAATACACCATTTACTAAAATTTGAAGAACAATTTCAAAAAAAAAAAAAACAAAATTAAAATTATGTTCCATTTTTTAGAGTAATTCCTGCTTTTTTTAACATATGTAACTGTAAGTTTTATAGATTGAATATGCAAGAAGTGTCATTAATTAAATAAAAAATTAATTTGTTAAATATAAAAATTTGTTTTTGAAATACTTAAAAGGTGCAACTGGAGTGATGTAATGTGATTATGTTTCAAATGTCAAAGTAAAAAAAGCAATGTGGAATAAAAAGGAAATTATATAATATAAAATTATAAAGATTATAAATACATAAATGATTATTCTAATATGCAGTAATTATTAGAAATAAGATTATATATATATCCAATGGTGAAGAAAAAAATTGTATGAAGATCGCTTATGATTTTTACTTTTTTTATACAGGGTGAAAGAAAAGTTGTACCCTCCAAATAACTTGATAGCTACCATAGATTTTGAAAATCTGTTAATGCCAACAAATAAGAAGTCATGGGTGGGCTACCTGATGGTGACCTTTAAATGAGCTGATTATGCAAATAAGTACATTTGTAAATCTTATCTCATAAACTGTATCAGATAGGAAAAATTTCCAATTATAAACTTATTCAGCATTCAATTCTGAACACAATTAAAAAACTTCGTCAGAATCAGATGAATAATTCACTCAAAAATGAAACACAGATCTATCATATATCAGTTCCTTGAAACGTACAAGATCAGTTTGCCCACAAACAGCAATTGATGTGGCCACAACAACTTTCATTCTTGCATAATAACAACAGAGGATCTTCAAGACTGCATCATTACTGTTTATGCAGAGATTTCTACTGACACTCTATAGGCTGTGAGGAACTCCATCCAACATCATGCTCAACTGGTATTTGGATAAAATGGAAGACATTTTGAGCATATCCTTGATTAGGCTTGATTAAGTTTTTGCTTGTAGATTAGGCCTTGTGTTTTCAATTTATTGATTTGGAGTGTTATATTTTGATGTTGTTTGTTACATGTCAGAAATAAGTGTCAACTCTTTCCGTGTAAAAATGTTTTCGTTTCATTTTTGAGTGAACTATTCTCATCTGATTTTGATGAAGTTTTTTCTAGTGTGTTCAGAACTGAATGCTGAACAAGATTGAGTGAACTATTCTCATCTGATTTTGATGAAGTTTTTTCTAGTGTGTTCAGAACTGAATACTGAACAAGATTGTAATTGGAAATTTTCCTCTATCTTTTATGGTTTACGAGATAGGATTTGCAACTGTCCTCATTTGCATAATTAGTTCATTTGAAAGTCAACATCAAGTAGCCCATCCATGACTATCTATCTGTAAGTATTAACAGATTTTTGAAATCTATGATAGTTATCAAGTTATTTGGAGGGTACAGACTTTTCTTCCACCCTGTATATAGAGGATATTTAAAAGATCACTTATACATTGTATACTGTATTCTGAAGTAAAAAATAAATAAGTATATCAATATCATTATTATAGATTTTATAATTGTTTTAATTCTGTGATAATAAGAGTATATTTATTAGTTAATTATTATTCTTCTAATGTAAGAATTTATTAAAAAATAAAAAAACTATGAAAGTAAGTCATATAGGCCTTATTTTGATTATGCTTGAATCTAAATTAAGCTTTCCCAAATTAGGTCAATTACAAACTCTTTAAAAGTTGACTATCTATTTAGAAATATTCAAATGTTTTTTCAATATCATTACTATCTCAAATTTTAATTTTTATATATAAAACAAAACCTGAATCCGAAAAAGTTAAATTTTATTATTTTTTTACATGTGTAAGAACATTTATAAGTGGTTAACAAACTAAATCACAAGATGAGATTTTTTAACTAAGTTTGCAAGTTCTGTTGAAAATATTAATTTACTATAATAAATTAATGAGATTGCAAAATTAAATCAATACTGAAGTAAAAATTTGAAAAGTATGTTATATGTTCAAATTCAGACTATATGCTTGAGGAAAGTTGAATTCAGGCAACTGAGACACTAAAAAGCATACAAGAAAGTCTCCAACTTATGACAATCTGTATTTATGACTATGATTATTTACAATGAAAAATCCATACTTATGACAGCTGTCATCAATGATTTTGCAATAATGATGGCCAATCAATTACATGGCTGAATTGTTATCAGGATAGATGCATGTTTATTTCCATCATGAATGATGGAAATAAATATTCATATTTAATTTCAGGAAAACCTAAATTAACCACCAGATCATATTTCCAGAATTTTTAAGTGTCCAGGCCAATCCATTCAACACCATCCTAAATGCATCGGAGCATGGAATTTGGATTCCATGTTTCTGAAAAATTTTCAATGAATTGGGCCAGAGCATTAATTCACCTACTATAAAGTCTTTTCATCGGGATCTACAACAGATATGGATAGTTCATAGTACCGCGATAAATCGAAAATCGCGATAATCGAAACCGCGATAATCGAGGTATTCCTGTATGTGGCGATGGCGCTACATAATTATTTTTATATTAATATTTGTTACATGACAAGGATGTCTTAGGATCTTATGACCACACAATTGCATATTGAATCAATTGGTTAATTTGTATATTTCAACTATCTTATATTATATATATTTTCGATTACATATATTCTATGTTTGTTTGTTTGTGTCCAATATCTGCTAAACAATAGAAGCTACAATAACTAAACTGTCACGATTCTTTCTGATTATTCGACTTAAATAGCTGATCTATTTAATGATTTATTAGAATAAGACAAAATATATACAAGGTAAAAACAATTTCATTCAAAAAGTAGAACTACTATTCAATATTTCGTTAAATATAAAACTTACTTTACTATATGTGTCAATATACATGCAGCGCTGATATTCAACTAGAGTTGGGACGATACGATGCGATATATCGTGTATCTTCGATTTACTCGTCTCGATATTCCGATATTTTTCGATATTTTTTGGATGCCGATATATTTAACGATACGATATTATACTTGCGATAATTTATTGGTTTCTTCGATTTCTGTACGTATTTAAATCATTGGTTAAATTTATCGATGGTTAAATTATATCTGTTAAAAACTTGGTTAAAGATAACGGCCGATTTCGAACAAAATAACAATATATATAAAATAATATCTATAATATAAATTAATAATAATATAACAAATGATTTTGCTTGAAGGGAACAAAATTCCCAGCTACTGGGATTATCATAACAGATTGATTGAAAAAAATAATAGTGGACAATAAACAATTAGAGGGATGAATACGGAACTTTGCCATTACTTGGATCAGGCAATATTAGATCGCCATGAAGATCCAATAAAATATTGGATAAGTGCAAATTTTTGCTATCCAAATTTATCAAAGATTGCACTGAAGTATTTGATTATATCAGCCACATCAGTGCATGCTGAACGTTTGTTTAGTAAGTTAGGTGAAGTGGTATGTGCAAAAAGAAGCAGGTTGAACTTGAATTAATTTCAACTATTTTGATGCTGAAATCAACAATAGAATCAAATTTCTGGTGATTTTTAACCACATCTGGCAAATAAATGAATTTTAAAGGAAATTGTTGTTCGTTTTTTCCCCTAAATATCATATCGCGATATTTTCGATATTATCCCAAAATATCGCGATATTAAATATCATATAAAAATCCATATCGGCATATCACCGATAAGATATTTTGTTTTGTATCGCACATCTCTATATTCAATCGTTAAGCAACCGATACGGCCGCTTCGAATGCAAAAGTATTTAAATAATTCCATATTGGTTGATAAATAATATATTAATAACTATAACTTAACAGTAAAAATTATTTAATTAATATAAATTGTATTATTATCTCATATTATTGTACTCGTAAAAAGCTGTATTGTTACTTTTTGTATACAGACAATTAGCAACATTACATTTTCTAATCACTAGGTTATCATTAATTAAAGCAGCGTTTCCTAAACTATGTTCCATGGAAGATCAAAAAGTGTTCCGTAAAAAATTATGAAAATTAATATAAGCATCTATATGATTTTATATGCTGTGACAAGTTGAAACTGGAGTCGCTAGTTTATTTTACTATTTTCATGTGTTTTATTTTTCATAATTACAATTTGACGATAAATGTTTTTGTTTTCTTAATTCTTATACTTACTTACTTTATTTATTTTTGATATTTGTTTAAACTATAAAATAACCAAAGTGTTCCATAAAAATTTCAAGATTTGTAAAGTATTCCATCATAGAAA
This sequence comes from Olivierus martensii, assembly GCA_000484575.1. Classification (NCBI taxonomy): domain Eukaryota; kingdom Metazoa; phylum Arthropoda; class Arachnida; order Scorpiones; family Buthidae; genus Olivierus; species Olivierus martensii. The sequence goes on along the minus strand of AYEL01075213.1, from coordinate 54,785 downwards.
AAGTTTAGGAAACGCTAAATTATAGGTGTCGGCAGGATGGCCGCGTGGTAAAGCTTTGGCTTACCACCTTGAGAATCCAGGTTCAAATCCGGATCACATATCTCCAATTTTTCAGGAGGGATCCGGGCCTGGCCTGTTGAATCCCATCCTTCAACCATTCGGTTGACCCCATCATGGGTGTTGGCCAGCCTGTGATGGGCTCTACAATTGACCGATAAAGAATATCCCATGAGGAGATGGCAGCTTAACCATAGTAACCTAAACCTAAACTGAATTAGAGGTTAATGATAAGCTAATGATTCTTCTAAAGAAAGTTCTAATTAATTGTTGCTATTGCTTCTAAATAACTGTTTTTACTTTAATTTCATTGTTAATTCGTCTTAATACAGTACTTTCCTGGCATAGTAAATATGACTACTGACTAGTATGAGTTAATAATTCTTGTGCAATGGCCTGATGCTTACAAATTTTAAGAATATATGTATATATTACCGTATTGGATGTTAAATATTTCGAATATCAGCACTGCATATACGTTGTCAGAAATATTGAATGATAATTATTGAATAATCCAGCTACAGACTAAATTTTACATGTTACCAGATACTTGCCGCAATGTGCAAATTCTTCCTTTTCTAACCACACTCACTATTTATCAATTTGTTAATATGCAGGTAGCTTTCATTTTTAGACGATTACAAGACACAAATCCACAATTAGTCAACATATAATGGCGAAATTACATTGCTAATTATAACACGATTGTATAATTAGATATAAATACCTACACTACATAGATGATCCTAAACTTTTTCTAATGAATGCTGCTATTTGTCAAGATGTCCAACTGTAATGCCTGAAAAATTAGATAGTGGTATTGGTAAATAAGTTCTCAATTGTATATTATAAACAATAAACATATAAATATATATGCCAAGAAAGAATAAATAGGCCTACTTTATACCGGTGGCGATTCAATTAATTAGTTTTCAGTTTAATGGGACCAAATGGACAGAGAAAAAAAATCAAATATCAGGGTAAGACAAGAACTGCAAATCAGCAGTTAACAGTCGAAAAAATTATTAAGAAACAACTTCATGTGGAACGCATGGGACAGGACGTTTCCCCAACCTTGTCATGAATGCCATCCAGACAGATCGCAGCCAGACTTCTGATAAAAACATCCAGAGAAGTGGGATTCTGGACTTTTTTCTCTCTTGTCTTATACCAGGACTGCTCAACCAGTCGATCGCAAGTCTTCAGATCAACTCGCTTGTTAAACTTCCACTTTACAATACGATAGTCTGTGTTCTTGTTGAAACAAAAAAAGTGAGATTACGTGTTTTCATTATTTGTGTCTTTTATCATTTATTAAGTAATAGTAGATCAGATCGATCGGTAGAATATAGTATCAAAAACAATAAATGAAGATTATTTCGATGAATAAGCAAAAGTTTGTCGAACAAATGTGTTTACAGATTCAAATGTCTTTTCTTTCTTTATTATATTACTCAGGTCCGGACAACAGTATATTGTTGTTCGGCACTAAAAGGATTAAATTTATTAAAAAATAAACTTCAATTATCTAAATTTTATTCGTTTTTAACCATAATTATGAGCTTAGAAAAGAAAATTAAAACTTATCATTACCATAATGAATGGGAACTTGATTTCTTTTTCCATGGTTAATGGCAAATGCTCTTTCTAATACGTAATTCAGTTGTTGCTATTTCAAAAAAATGAAATATCTAAAGATATTTTCGAGCAATACTCTCCAATTACGAAAATGAATATCCGAAAGACTCCGAAATAAGCACAATTCCAAATACAGTGGGTGATCGGTTAACGAACAGTTCGGATAACGAACACTTTTTTGAAAGATTTTTATGTTTAACAGTGCAAAGCAAGATCTTCAATTTTGCTTTTTGTAAATATTGTTTATTTGTTTTAATTTGTTTATTGTATTTTTCTCTGTTTTCTTGAATTTATTTACTGTGTTGGTTGCTCTTTTTACTATCTTCCTCTAGCGCCTACCCGCTTCTACAGGTATGGTCACTATTTTTCCTCTCGATCTCTCCTACTCCCTTCTCACTTCTAACTGTCATCTCTGGGGCTAAACTTCTGTACAGTCCTACTAGTACACTTTTTCTAAAGGGTAAGGATGGAAGAACAGTAGTTTTTCCCGATTAAAATGAACTCGGAGACAACGCAAATTTTGAATTAATTGCAAAATCTATACAATTCCAAATATCGCATTAAAATTTCTGTTTATGTACTCATGTATTCGTAGTTCTTTTCATAGTTTCATGTTATGAAGAATTGTTTCTTTTACTTAATAAATTTTGAATTATATATATGACATTGCTATTTTTGTACTTTTATTCTCTGGTTATCGGTCTACATCGCTTCGATGAGAAAAGTAGCTCACGGTCATAAAAAGGTTGGGCAGCCTGCTGTATACCATAAGTTTGGTTAAATAAAGTTTGCATTAATTACATTGTTTATATTTTGAGAAAACCTGAAATGTAACAGATATATAGTCAAAATCAATAGTGACCTTTGTTAGGAAGAGATGCACTATAGTCTGTTTTGAGATAAGCTAATAGTAAATCACTACCTTTGTTGTGGATATTTCTACACAAAACAAAAATAGTCCCTATTAATTAAATTTAGTATTAGTGATTTAAAATATAAAAATGATATAAGATATTATTATATAATTTGTTATTTTAGGAAATAAAATATCGAAATATTATTGAAATGATATAAAAATATATCTGTTTCATAATATCGAGAGTTCTTGTTTCTGTTATAGTTCTGTTTTCTGTTATAGTTATAGTCTGTGATATTAATTTATCTTTATTAATATGCTATTTTCCATCATTTTTTTCTATAAATAAGTACGAATAAAATAAATATGACATAATTTTATTATTTACTAAAACTACTGTACTAAAAGGTATTATAAAGAAAGCTAACTTCTCAAAATAAATTTAGAAAGGTAGTTATAAATATTTCTTATATCTATATTATGTAAACGAGTCATTATTATGCCTCTCAAAACAATAGTGGATGTTTGTGTTTGTTTACTGCATGTACATTTATTTACAAATCGCGTATGAATATAGGATATCCTTGGTAGTTTGGCTGTCAGTTTATCTTGAAACAGATTATAGTCAGGAACTTCCAATCGATCTCCAATTAGGAAATTTTTCTTATTTTTTGAATCGACTTATTACATATGGGAGTGTCTCCAAACCTCTGAAATATTGCGCTGGAGGCCACGATCCCTGGCTGCCCCACTTTCTCTACGGCTTTTGTTAATATTTACTATTATAGCCAATTCGGATAACGAACATTATCTTGGAACGGATTATGTTTGTTAACCGATCATCCACTGTATCACATTAAATATCACATTAAAATTTTTCAGGAGATTCATGCAATCTCCATATGTGCAGCTGTTAAAAATATTCTTTATTTAATTTACATCTAAAACATTTATATCCAATTATATCTTCATATGTTTTTATTAATTATACGAAATATAATTCTTCAATCATTTGGCTTTTATCCTATGTAAAAATTTATTTAATAATTTTGTTTTAAATTTTAGACATAGAAAGATTTGACATTTTCATTTCTGTATTTAACTGTGGCAGCTAATTAAACACGGAAGACAGAAAACTGTTCCTTGTTAGTTCTTTGATAGAACAAATAATACGAAATTTCGAATTACGATTGGTAGATTTTCAAGTAGCAAAAGTATATAAACTGGCTTGAGAGAAGGATTTTTATATCGAACGATTTCTTCCATAGAAATGAAACTTCGAGTATTCTTTCTGTTGTTTCTCTTGGTTGCTGCCATGATAGAGACCGGAGAAAGTGAAGAAGAAAATGTAGAAGAAACTGCTAATGTAGAAGAAACTGAAGACGCAGGAGAAACACCCGATGCTGGAAGCGAGGGAAATGTTGGTGGTGACGAAGAATCAGAATCCAAATGAGTTTTATTTGAAAATTTGATCATTTCTGAAATCTGTTTATTAGAATGAAATGCATGTTTAATGAAATGAATTAAATAAATAATTATTTGTATAGATATTTTATTTCTTTATAATTAATTTATACATTATCTAAAGAAAAGAATCATGGAGAGTGCAATAACATCTCTTTAAATAATCGAAGAAAAATTGATTATATTTTAAGATATCTAAATTGACTCGACTAATTTGATGGGGTTTATTTATATGCAAAATTATTTTTAGAAAGAGTTATATTTGCAATCTTCGTATGTGCTGTTTTCCTCAATTTTCTAATACTGTTAGAAAATTGAAAAAAACCAATATTACACGATATTTTTGTGCTTTTGTGTGGAAAGAGCCTGCTATTATGCTTCATGTAATTTTTCAACTTTTTTTTTTTTTTTTTTTTTTTTTTTTTTTTTTTTTTTTTTTTTTTTTTTTTTTTTTTTTTTTTTTTTTTTTTTTGAGAATCCTCGCTCTTGATTTGCTAACTTTATGAAGAAAAATTTCGCAAATCCACGTATTTTATGACCTTTTCGACCGAAAGAATCGCAAAGTTCAAAAGGGAGCTTAAAAATGTAACACCCTTTTGGTCATTATTATATAACACTTGTTTAGTACTAAATAAGATTTTAAATGAATCTTACTAATATCTTAGTTTTATTTAAATGTCAGCGAGATGAGAAGGTGAGATAAATTTATGGCTTACCATCTGAAGGATCCGTGTATCACTCCTCCAGTTTTTCAGGAGGGATTCGGGTCCGGCCGTTAAACCTCATCCTTCAATCCACTGGTTGACATGAGTGTTGGTCATCCTGGGACGGCTTCTACAAATGAACGCCGCCAGATAAAATATATCTCTTGTGAAATATGGCCGCTTAACTAACCTAACCTAATCTTTGTTCAAAATTTTGTTTTCGTCCGATTCATGGGAAATTAAAAATATGTTTAGTAATAAAATTAGTGCCAAGAAAATTTAAAAAAAAAAAAAACATTCGTCAACATAAATCAGTATTTGTAATAAATGAATTTGATACAGTTTTTTACATACGAATGTGAGCTAAAACCATAAATTGCATTTTTTATATACAGTGGGTGATCAGTTAACGAACATAATCCGTTCCAAGACAATGTTCGTTATCCGAATTGTTTGTTAACAGATCATCGATTTACCATAGGTTTTTATGGGAATTTGATTAATTCGTTCTGGAGACCCCAAAAAACATAAATAAAAAATTATATAATTTCTTACTACGTTTCATTTATGTTTATTTTCCGATAGAATCTGTCCAATATCGATTGCTTTTCTCTCTACTTCAGGATTTTTTGGAAGTGATTAATAGCATTGTCGTGGTAGAGATCCCTAACCCTATTGACCTCAACCTGGTATGGGTGCTATTCTGAGATCTCCCCAAGACCAAAAAATTGTAAAATCTCTCTCTTACCTTCTTTAATAAATCTTTTAATTTGTTTTACGCTGTCTCCGAGGTCATTATAATCGGGAAAAATTACTGTTCTTCCAACCTTACCCATAAGTCCACAAATCCGCAAGGCCTAAGTCTGTCATTCCGTTAGGTTAGTTAAGCCGAAATATCCTCATGGAATATTTTTATCTGGAGGCAGTCACTTTTAGAGCCGCCATCATCACAGGCTGACCAACACCCATGATGGAATCAACCGGAAGGATGGGTTTCAACCCAGATCCCGCCTGAAAAATTTTAGGAGTGGAACCCCCGGATCCTCCAGAATGTTAAGTCACAGCTTTACCACGCAGCCATCGGGCTGACCTGTCATTCATTCATCATTGGCTGCGTGGTAAAGCTGTGACTTAACATTCTGGAAGATCCGGGGATCAGTCCGCGGGTCCCACAGTTTGTTCTGTGAAGTGTTCGTTAACCGAACATGAAAATCTTTCAAAAAAGTGTTCATTAACCGATCACCCACTGTATTTATCTTAACTATAACATTTTGTATAGAAATTTTCCTATATTTATAATATTTCTGCTTTTGAATCATTTGGTTCAGAGGTAATGAATGCAATGTAAAATGCTGTTCCATCGTTCTTCTTGCTTTTAAAAACTTTTCCCGGTATTCTGTATTAAGCAGAAGCTGCGATATTCAGAATAAATTTTAAAATATTTTGTAATATTCAGCAGTTACACTGTTTAAATTAGTGGTAGCGTATACGTTATTGATAAATTTAGTAGCAATGTTCTTCCATTAAAGGTCATTTCAACATCGCAACTTTTAAACCTATAGGATTTGCACTTTTCTATATTGTTAAATATCTTCATACAGAAGAATGTGAATTCAAATTCATACAGAAATGACATTTTAACAATATCAAATTTTACTGGACAAAGTTTGACGTAATGTTTAATGCAATACATAGTGTATCTAATAGTTGGGACAAAATCAAACCATGAATTTCATACATCAAAATAATGGAAAAAGTTCCTATAAACATAAAATCAAAAACGCAACATTATAAAGAAATATGCACACTTATACTATAATGCTTTTCCATAGAAAACTATAATTTATTAAATTATATAAATGTGAAGTTCTGAAAGACTTCATCTTTTTTTTACTAATACAGTGGTACCTTGGTTAACGACGGCCTCGATAACAACAAGTGGCTGTAAGAAAAAGTGTCTTGGTTAACGACTCCTGATTATGTGAACTTCGACAAAATAGAGCTCTGTAAAACAGCTCATCATTACAATACGTTAGCTCAGTTGTTAATCGTTATTTTTTTATCACAATCAACAAATCCGACAATATCATTATTAAAATTAGTAAAATTATAACCATATGAAAATATATTTAATTAATTGAAAATAGATATGCAGCATTTCACTAGTTTTTAAAGATTTCTAAACAATTATTATTACAAATTCTGCGAACAAAGTCTGATTCTATCGTTCGTTTGTGTTATATATTACTTGACACCTGCAAGTGGTGTGTCATCGCAGTTTCAGATTTCATTAGAAAAAAAAAACGTCTGTCCGAGATCCTACAATTCATATAGACCAGGGGTGGGGAAACCGCGGCCCTCCAACTAATAGCTATAATGCCAAAAATTTTATCGATAAATAAAATGAATACAAAAAAATATCAAATGTATTCCATATCTCAGCAATATTTTTATGTAATTTCTAGAAAAGTAATAAATAATAATTCATATGGTAGACTGTAGATATCATTACAGTATCATATTTCTCACAAAAATGCATTTTATTAACCGTTAACCAGAATAACGTTATTGCATAAGAAATCGGTTGCAAAATACATTCAAAATCAAATAAAATCGTTTTGTCAGTCAGTCAACTCAATACCTTTCGTAATTTCACGGTGGTTGTATTTAATATTTGTGCAATTTCCTAAAAGGTGTTTTTAATTATTGTTTCAAATTTAAAATGATTAAATTATAATTTTAATATATAATTTAAAAAAATTTCAACCCTGCCGAGCTTCTCTGAAAATGGTGTTTCACTTTATTCGGCCTGCTGGTATTATTCAAACCCATGATTCATATAACGAGCTAATGAAGAACTTGATCTACTAAGAAAATTGGCTTAATTTTAACATGTCACCTTTTATGACTTTTTTCGGACTGCTGGCATTATTCAAACCCATGATTCTTATAACGACCAATGAAAGCTGATCAGACTGCTGGCATTATTCAAATCCATGATTCATATAACAACTAATGAAAGCTGATCTACTAAAAAATTGGCTTAATTTTAACATGTCACTCTTTTATAATATCTTAGTCAAAAAATGCATCCCTTAAGATTTTTATTTTGGTTACATAATTTTCTAAGAAAATTTTGTCACCTCAGACAGTTATTAGGTAAAGGCAGGATTTTGGGAGTTTTTTTGCTATTTTGTTTATGCCCCTTTCCAATCAGATAGATTACTAAAGGACATGATCACTTCCAATCACAGGCTACACCCACACCCGTGGAGGGGGTCGGTTTTTTGGTCAACAGATGACGTCACACTCTATTCTTGTGGAATACTATGTAGCGGGGCGAAACAAGCCCTTCCACAGACTGCCCACCCCTGCGGAGGGGTCAGCCGGATTGTGGAGGACAGGGATAGACGGGCCCGGCCCGGATTCCATGATAAAAATTTTCAAGGGGTGGGACCCGAGTCGCGGACCCGGATCCTCCAGAGTGGAAATCCGTAGCGTTTACACGCGGCCAATCCGGCCAATCCCGTGGAGGAAGCAATGGTGAAGAATAGGGATCGCTGGAAAAGTTCGGCCCTAAGCATATTTCATTGATGCAATATGGCCCTTTCTCCCAAAAGTTTGCCCACCCCTGATATAGACAATAAATCGACATTGGCGCAACCATTATTCTTGTCCCGTGTGATGGTGAGAGGAATATGTTTGTGCAAAAATCGATATTGCTTGAACATAAGTAGTCATTTTATGTCAAAGTAGTTTTTATTAATTGTTAATGGAGTAGCTAATGTTATTCTCCCGTATATCTGGTAAAAGTGGATTTTTTGGCCTCAAATTTCCTAAAAACGCTTCAAGTCATTAATTACTAATTCCTGAATATGTTAGTTTGAAGACTTTTTCTGCTGCTTTAACATGTAGTTAAATAATGAGTAATATTTGAATAATATAATTTTTGAAAGAAAAAAATTGAGACTATTGAATTCGACGATATCCGGTCGAGACATGGTTGATCTGAATTTAAATTGCTCTTTATATTCAAGAATTTTCCAATTTTAAATGCTATTTGGGCCACATAAATTTTCTCTTACTGCTAAATATGAAATAAAAAAAAAAAAATCAAAATTTTTAAATTAGAAAATATGATGTCTCTGAAACCATACTAATCTGTCAACAATGAATTGAAGGATTATAATGAACAATTCTGTATTCAATTGTTCACCGAAAAGAAAGAGAAATGAAGAATATGGCGATTAGAGCAGAAAACAAAATGAAAAATCGTATTTTCACTTTTAAAGTTCGATCTGAACATCTAGGATTGGTAATATTTTATAATTCCAAGATAGATTTCAGTAAATTTTAAAAAAGAGAGAACTCAATAAAATGATAATCATAATAATGATCTCTCTTGAAAGAAGGAAAAAAATCCTATTTAATTTTAAATTAAATTAAATTAACGTTTTTTTCCTCTACAGAGAAAAAATTCTTACAAGATATTCAAGACAGTCTCAGATTTGAGAATCAAATTTTTAATAATTTTTTTTTTATTTAAAAAGAGAATAATTTCATTTTAATCCCGATCTTCCGTTTTAGGAGTAGAAAAATTCCGCTTTTATATTCAAAGGAAGAGTTTTTATAATTATGGATAATTTAGTATTAGAAACCTAGAATGAACACCATTTTGCTAACAACAAATGGTAATAATTTATCTATTATTATATTTAAAAATAATTAATTTATTATGTTTAAAATGGAAAGATTTGCATCCTATAGGAGGAAAATTCCTAATTTAGTTTTCAGGTTATTTTTCAGATTCGAAACACTTTATAAATTTTATATACATTAAATGGTTAAAATCGCATCAGAAAAATCACCATTTTCTCTTTAAAGAATAAAATTCTGTAGGTGTATTTCAAATTCGGTAATTTCATAATTATCAATGCAGTATTTATCAAAACTAATAAGCACGTTAAGTGTGTTGTTAAGGAATTTAAAACTTAAAAAATAATGTTTGACAGAAATTAAATATTGTGCTAAAAATACGAAAAAAAATTTAAGAAAAATATTCAAAAACCGAATTTTAAAACAAAATTTTTAGCTTATTTTTGAAGTAAAGTGAGATCAAAATATCGTAATAACTTTTGAATTAATTAGTAAACTTTTTTAATCATATTTGATAGTGATGATTCGAAATTCAAGCAAAAATAATGCGGAAATCTCGTTACCTCATCATTTAGCTCTTTACCTTCAACCATTTAAAAATGGCGGACATTCAAACTTATAAAAATAATTTTTTAATATATCCTGAAATATTTAATGAATTTTTATGAAATTTACAGGCTAGTCAAGTAGTTGAAGATTTTTTCCATGATATATCAATTAATTCTTTATTTTCAACCGCTTAAAAATGGCAGTTGTTCAAATTTCAAACGTTTCTCCCTAATAAATGTGTCATAAAATAATGATATCATAATTATGGTTATAAAATGTCAAAGTTCTTTAATGATGCGGTAAGGATAATTCTAACAATGCATCTAAATTACGATACGTTTACAACTGTCTATTATACAAAAATCAATTTAAAAACATTTTTTTTATATTATCTAGGATAATTCTAACAATGCATCTAAATTACGATACGTTTACAACTGTCTATTATACAAAATTCAATTTAAAAACATTTTTTTTATATTATCTTATTATAAGCAACATTGAGAATATACCAAGTATAGTGAGGGAGTATCAAGGGCAATGATCTTCTTTTCTGAACGATCATCTACTGTTTATAACTTACTTCTGAAATAGCATACTGTAGTTTTTCTCATAGAATTTCTCATAGTTTATATATTTAGGAAGCAGTTTTTTGAACACAGTTTTTATGATCCAAAAATATAGTCACAGTGAAAATCCCTTACTATTGTTCTCATCTATTGATTTAATCAATTCTTGACTATATTTATTGATATAAAATTATTTTATAAAAATAATAAAAAGGATATTGAAATTAGAAACTGAAGTTTGTCTATAATCTTTCATTAATTTGTAATTAAATTTTAATAAATTATTTTGAAAATTAATATATTTTAATGAAAACTACCATTTCTACCATACCAAGCAAGGGAAAATTGTTTGATAAAAATTTATGAGCTGATAACGATTATTACTATTATTTATATATAAATTTTCATTTTTTTAATTAAAATAAAATGTAGAGAATAAAATTTAATTCTCAAAATTTTCTAGATTTAAACAATTATTAAAATTATTATTTGAAACAATATTGTAGACCTATAACAATCGGGAGCAATGCATTATTTAAGAAGGAAAATGATGTTTAAGAATGAAGATTACTACTTATTCGCGAATTGTCTCCGAAAGGAAAGTAGAAATTTTGATAACTTTAATTTTTTTTACTTAGCAGGCAGTCAGACCCCTGTGGGTGGGGGTTAGAATTCACTCACCGTCTGACCCGCTTGTCGTAAAAGACGACTAAAGGGTTACTTCTTTTTCTTTAGAAAGAAAGTTAGTGACGTCGTCTGACCCGCTTGTCGTAAAAGACGACTAAAGGGTTACTTCTTTTTCTTTAGAAAGAAGGTTAGTGACATCAACGTAGCCATTTTGGGGTCTCCAGGGCAGTAGCGCTGCAGTGGAGAAACCAAAGACAGTCATCAATATTTATTTCTACAGGCAGATCAGTCGTACACGGAAGAAGATTAATGAAGACAACGTAACCATTTTGGGGTCTCCAGGGCAGTAGCACTGCAGTGGAGAAACCAAAGACGGTCATCAACATTTATTCGTATCGGCAGATCAGTCGTACACGGAAGAAGAAAGAAGATTAATGAAGACAACGTAGCCATTTTGGGGTCTCCAGGGCAGTAGCACTGCAGTGGAGAAACCAAAGACAGTCATCAATATTTATTCCTACAGGCAGATCAGTCGTACACGGAAGAAGAAAGATTAATGAAGACAACGTAGCCATTTTGGGGTCTCCAGGGCAGTAGTACTGCAGTGGAGAAACCAAAGACAGTCATCAATATTTATTTCTACAGGCAGATCAGTAGTACACATAGAAAAATAAAGATTAATGAAGACAACGTAGCCATTTTGGAGTCTCCAGAGCAATGTTTCATCTGTGTATACATACTCAGGAAGAGGAACCAAAGACAGTCATCAATATTTATTTCTACAGGCAGATCAGTAGTACACATAGAAAAAGAAAGATTAATGAAGACAACGTAGCCATTTTGGAGTCTCCAGAGTAATGTTTCATCTGTGTATACATACTCAGGAAGAGAATCAACGATTGTGTGCAATGTTTCATCTGTGCATTCATTTTCAGGAAGAGATCAACGGTTGCGTGCAGTATTTCATTTTTGTATGCATCTTCAGGAAGATCAATATCAACGATTGTGTGCAATGTTTCATCTGTGCATTCATTTTCAGGAAGAGATCAACGGTTTCGAGATTCAAAATTTTGAAATTTCAAAATTCAGAGAACAGTATTTCATTTCTGTATGCATCTTCAGGAAGATCAGTTATTGTGGTTCTCATCTTTATGGATAGCGATTTTTTGCTGTTATTTGTGTTTGTGATTGCTTCTTCTTCAGACTGAAGATCATTTTTTGTTTGTGTGTATGTTGTTGCATTCTACTGTAAAGTGTTAGTCCATCTTGGTCTTGAAGTTAAGACATCATGTTATAACAATTTATTCTGTTATTTGTTTTTAATTATGGGAAGTTACCCCATAATTAATAAAGTTTATTTTATTAAATTTAGTGTTATTCAATTTATTTTAATAAAGTTTATTGTTTCTTGCTATCTCTTCTTTTTTCCTCTACATGTCTACAACATTTTCTGTTGAAACTCATCTTTTCTGATGCTCATAATTAATAAAGTTTATTTTATTAAATTTAGTGTTATTCAATTTATTTTAATAAAGTTTGTTGCTTCTTGCTATCTCTTCTTGTTTCCTCTACATGTCTACCACATTTTCTGTTGAAACTCATCTTTTCTTATGCTTTTTTTATAACTTCTCTCTTCCTTCTTTTCTAAAATCGATTGGAATGATATAAATCTGCAAATGCAATAATATATATTTTTAAAATTAGTTAATGTATTTATGATAATATGCGAGTTATATACTTATGTGCTAGACAAGCTTGGAATCGCGAAAATCGATTCTTTAAGACTCCGGAGAGGATTCGGATGCGAAGATTCGTTTAATTTTTGACGTCACGTAATCCTTGTACTGAAGCAGATCTATATTATTGACGAATAAAAGATTTTTCAATTAGAATTAATTAATACAGGTTCAGAATTTAGCTAGAATTCAGATGAGCTTTTAGTTTTGGTTAAATATTTACTTTTAAGATCACTAGATGGCGATTTAAGCGTTTCATTAAAAATCGTCTGCTTAGAATGCCGTCAAGTTTGGAGTTTTAAAATTTTATATTATAAATAGTGAAATGTTTATAAAGCAATGTATACACACATTATCTTATAGAATGCATGAACTGTATTTTATTAAAATAAAAAATATATATACAAGATATTTTGCTCATAGAGGGCGGAATAATTAGTTCGCTTGGAATCCATTCTTTCGATTGCCAGAGTGAATTCTTCGCAATTCCTTTCGCATCACATGACTATACCTGATGACAGCATCGGAAGGCAGTATTGAGTCTATGGGAGAGCCAAAATTCATTTATATCACTACGTCGATGATATAGTCCACTAAATTCATCGCGATCTTACAATAAATTGCCATAAAATAATGACAATTTTGACAAATAAGCTATGATCTTCGAATAAAATTACATAAACATGATTTTAACATTTATTAAATTATCTGCGTGTCTATAATATATATGATGATCAGATGCGCAATGATGTACTGCACATTCAAATTGATTCTAACAGTTATAAAATGGTGGAGAATTGTAATTTTAAGTTATTCTGAAAGACTGCATGATTTGTCAAACATTGCAAGATTCTGCTTTTCACGGAATCCGAGATTTTTGCATAATATTTTAAATCATATTAGTAGTAGTAAATCGGTTTATAAATCAATCGCGAAAACGGAATCGATAAGTAGCTATATGAAAAAGTACTTATCACAACGAAGTATCGATACCTGTGCGCGACGCCGTCTTGAAAAGAACCATGTCTTGCAGGCCACTTTCAAGATGCAAAATTACACACCACTTCGTGTTATAGAAGAGCGATTTTGTTACATGAATTCGTGTTATTGGAGAGCACGTTATACGGGTGTTTACTGTAATACATCTTGAAGGTGTCGCGCAAGAATTATATTCAAACTCTTTGGCAAGAATACGTTTAAGATGATGTAATTATGTACATCTTGATTTGCAAATATATTATAAATTAATGTATATATAATATATAAATCCATAAATTGCATAACTAACTTATTGGATTTCAGCATAAAATCATAACCCATATAATCGGAAGAATAATTCCTGGTGTATTTTTGGCTTTTATTTCAGCATAAAATCATAACCCACATAATCGTAAGAACAATTCCCGGAGTATTTTTGGCTTTAAAAACAAGGTGTAAAACCATAGCAGGTTTTCTTCATTACGATGATAGTCACGTAACGTTTTACTTCTCGTTCAACATGGCAGCGGTACACGGTTCGTTTGCCACGTGACGTTTTACTTATCGTTCAATATGGCAGCGGTACATGGTTCGTTTACCAATTCTGAGGTAAATTTTTCGAAATATCTTCTAATCGGTGCCGCTTTCGTCCATGGTTGTATTATAATTTTTTGATTTTACCAATTCTGAGATAAATTTTTCGAAATATCTTCTAATCTGTGCATTCTATTATAATTTTTGACCAGTTTGATGACATCTATCGAATGGTATCACATTTGGCAATTCCATGAAAAACAGAATCTAGCCTCAAACGAAATATACTGAATTGAATTTATTCGAAATTGAAAATTGTAAACCCAAAGGCACGGTTACATAAAAATAAACATTGTTTTTCCTGACGCTATTACCTTTTACATCGAGATCGACTATTCTGTGCGCATTAATACCGTCAGAAAAGTTGCTAATACACCTCTGCCATACACTGAATACTGCCTTCCGATACTGTCGTCAAATATAGTATTTTATCCAATTCGTATATTGAATATAAGTTTGCAAATTAATATTTGCAACAAAAATTATTTTCTGCCTATTCACACTTAGTGAACTTCTCTTTCTTTTAGATGATATTGACTTTGTAATCTGAAGTTTAAAACTAATTAATATGAAATTATATTTATGTAAATAGTTGAAACTTGAAAGTGTGATACGACTGTGAAACCAGATCTGATGACAAAACATCATTACCAATTTTTAGCAGGTTTTCTTCATTACGATGATAGTCACGTGACGTTTTACTTCTCGTTCAACATGGCAGCGGCACACGGTTCGTTTGCCAATTCCGAAATAAATTTTTCGAAATATCTTCTAATCGGTGCCGCTTTCGTCCATGGTTGTATTATAATTTTTTGATTTTACCAATTCTGAGATAAATTTTTCGAAATATCTTCTAATCTGTGCATTCTATTATAATTTTTGACCAGTTTGATGACATCTATCGAATGGTATCACATTTGGCAATTCTATGAAAAACAGAATCTAGCCTCAAACGAAATATACTGAATTGAATGTTTATTCGAAATTGAAAAATGTAAACCCAAAGGCACGGTTACATAAAAATAAACATTGTTCTTTCTGACGCTATTACCTTTTACATCGAGATCGACTATTCTGTGCGCATTAATACCGTCACTAAAGTTGCTAAAAGTTGCTTCCTCTGCAAACACCTCTGCCATACACTGAATACTGCCTTCCGATACTGTCGTCAAATATAGTATTTTATCCAATTCGTATATTGAATATAAGTTTGCAAATTAATATTTGCAACAAAAATTATTTTCTGCCTATTCACACTTAGTGAACTTCTCTTTCTTTTAGATGATATTGACTTTGTAATCTGAAGTTTAAAACTAATTAATATGAAATTATATTAATGTAAATAGTTGAAACTTGAAAGTGTGATACGACTGTGAAACCAGGTCTGATGACAAAACATCATTACCAAATTTCATGAAAATATATCAATTAGTTAAGTTTTTAGTGGAAGAAAGAGAGAGAGCATGGTTATTTAAATTCATTTTTCTTCAAAACGTAGACTAAAAATGTAGACTGTTCTTTCAATGTCAATCCACCAGCTAGCGAATGTCATCTTTTTACAAGATAGAGGGTAGGCCTATAATCAATGGTTTCATCCTTTGAATACCCCATTCTGTGAGATACAGAATGTGTGTAATTTGGGGAATTACACATATTCTATACCTCGCAAAAATGGGAATAACATAGAAAAGAATGAAAAGTGACATACAATCATGTAATAATAGTATAGTAAACAGCGAATAAATCATTATCAGCTTCTTACAATACACAAGTGGACAGCAGTCCGCCCCAAAGGAAAATAAGTGGACTCTCGTTTTTACGAACTGGTAAAGACCGCGAAAAAAGTTTGTAAATTGGAATAATACTTAAAAAAAATCGAAAAATATAATTTTCACTAACCTTTATTTGCTAAAAGTTCCAAAGAAATCGCTAATTTTTGCTTTAGTGTAACACTTTAGTAAACATAAGTTCCATAGAAGTGTATCCAGAATCTTTGGTCGCCGGGACGGGATTTTTTGGCCCCCCTCTCCCCTCAGCAAAAACACATGTTTTTACTTTCAACACACATTTTCTTAAATAATTTTTAAGAACTAAAAATTATATTAAAAATTTTTATACAAATATCTGGTGAATAGTAACGATATTCCATGCTCTTGGTCTCCCATTCAGTTTGGTGCCTGGGGCAGATCGCCCCCTCTAGGTACGCCACTGGCTAGTTGATCAGGATTTGTTAATTGTGTTCCGTTCAAAAACAAAACTTGATCGGGATTAATTTCGCTAGTGTGAACGTAGTATATTACTCTACCAGAATATTTGACAATGAATAAAACACTATCAAACAGATACAAATACGTACCGATTGAAATATTTTCTTTAAAAGCTTCTTCCGAAAATATAAATTAATAATAATAATAATAATAATACTGTAACTGAATAAAATAAATGCGATGATAAACTCTTGATTCAGCTTTTATTTTCATATCAAATTAAATAAATAAGAAAACAATAAATTTTATAAATTGAAAAAAATTAAATAAATTTGAAATAAATTTTTCACATTCATGAAGTTTTAAAAAAATAATATTAATTAATTAACAAAAAATTAATATTTTTCTGAATTTTTTATGATAATATTTTTTTAAATAAAAGTAAAACTGATATATGAAGATTTTTTCATTTATCACTAATTAAAAATAATATAGATAAATATGTTCTTTTAAATAATACATTTATGAAATGTTTATTTAAAAAAAAATTATTGACGATTTTTATGATGAAAAATCAGCATTCGTCTTCAAGCTTTTATTTTGAGTTTAATTATTATTAAAAGTTTGTCCATAGATATGCTATGATTATATTATATGCTTTTATATTCATATGCGAATTTACATTATTTTAATCAGTTTTCTTAACTTCATCTCTTCAAGAAAATATACAAAAAAAGAAAATAAAAACAATTTTTGATTGTTTTTAATTGATTACTGAAGATTTTTTCATTTATCACTAATTAAAAATAATATAGATAAATATGTTCATTTAAATAATACATTTATGAAATGTTTATTTTAAAAAATTATTGACGATTTTTATGATGAAAAATCAGCATTCGTCTTCAAGCTTTTATTTTGAGTTTAATTATTATTAAAAGTTTGTCCATAGATATGCTATGATTATATTATATGCTTTTATATTCATATGCGAATTTACATTATTTTAATCAGTTTTCTTAACTTCATCTCTTCAAGAAAATATACAAAAAATAAAAAATAAAATAAAAACAATTTTTATGATTGTTTTAATTGATTAATAACAAAATAGATATGTATCTGTTTTCATGAAAAGTTTAATGAAAGATCAACAAGCGTTCTGTTAAGAACTAATCGCTACTTTCAAATATATCCGCCATTTTGGGATTATTAAAGAAAAGTGATTAATAATATCCACAGATTTCTCTGTGATAATATCTTATTAATCTGAAGGAAGATTCGAGATGGGATAGTTTAAATGCAGGTCTATATCATCTCAGAGGAATCCTGAATAGTTTAAACATATATCATTTTTATATGGATAAAGTTTTAAGTATATACTTCTTTTTTTTATCACTAGATAGAAGCCCTACAAAGTCCTGATTGATTTTATTGCCACCAGAGGTCGCGAAACGTATTTAAGCGTGCATTCATTTTGTTGGAAGCCGCGAAAAAAATTTATTTCATTAATTCATGAATTCTCCCGCTACTTTCAAATATATCCGCCATTTTGGGATTATTAAAGAAAAGTGATTAATAATATCTTATTAATCTGAAGGAAAATTCGAGATGGGATAGTTTAAATGCAGGTCTATATCATCTCAGAGGAATCCTGAATAGTTTAAACATATATCATTTTTATATGGATAAAGTTTTAAGTATATACTTCCTTTTTTTATCACTAGATAGAAGCCCTACAAAGTCCTGATTGATTTTATTGCCACCAGAGGTCGCGAAACGTATTTAAGAGTACATTCATTTTGTTGGAAGCCGCGAAAAAAATTTATTTCATTAATTCATAAATTCTTCTAATAATACGAAGTTTAAATAATACTGTATAAAAATATGAAGCATTATTATTATTATTATTTAATTTTTTTAACAATAAAATTCTAAAAAGAACAATCGTCAATTTTTGGTAAATTTTAATTAGAAATATAAAAGTTATACTTTAAAATACGCCGTAGTTTATTGTTAATAATAGTTTTAATAATACAGTTATTAAAGGAGTTTCGATAATCCATTTAATTTTTTATTTCCATTAAAAATCTCTTTCGTTATATTACTATCATATCAATAAAAGTGGCACATTTTTAAAAAGCAAATGAAAATTTTACTTATAAATATAAATTAAAAAAAATTTGTTGGCTGTGAGATAGAAGAGAAAAATAAACAGATTTTATAAACTTGGAAGAGATTAAAAATATCACATGAAGCTATAATGAAATTCTATAGTAATCATTACATTGACAAAATGTCATAATTTATGTTTTTATATTCATATGTTTAAATCATAAAAAAATTTCTAAAAAGATTATGTACTAATTTATTAAATGAAAAAATTGATAATGCTAATAAAAATATTGCATTATTGGCTACGATGAAAATTTTTAATTTTATTTTTATGTAAGAAATACATGAATGCGTATTTTAATTAATAATTTATAACAAATTAGTATTCTAGAAAAAATGCCGAATTATAGAAGATAAGCAACTGAAGCCTAAAATTATTCTAGGATTTATATTTATATTCTTTTAAAAAGAGACATTTTCATTGATTTTGTGTATACAGTACTATATAAACATTTAATACTAGAAGTTTCGGCAATCCTTTCCTTTCTTTCTTCTTGTTGTTTGTTATATGTATGGGTATAATAATGAATATTTTGTTTACAAAACAGTATTTTTCAACATAATGTATATAATAAAGTTTTATACACAATATAATACATGTAAATATTATAAGCACTCTTTTGGACGTAGTGTACAATATTTATAAACATTTTCGACTCCCTTAGTATTTTATTAAAATGGGAAGGTGGCTCATCTAAAGCTTTGACTGATAAAAATTAAAAGAATTGATGATAACGGTAAAATTTATACTATTTTTGAACTACAAGTTAACAGGCGATTCGCAAACAGTTGTGATATAGATAGGTTCGTGTTAACCTGTTACAACGGCTGTATTAATCTATGAAGCATTGAGATTCTTTTTCAACAAACATTAAACATAAAAAAAAAACATAAAAACATAAAAACATTATGTTTATTAAACATAAAAACATGTTAACCTGTTACAACGGCTGTATTAATCTATGAAGCATTGAGATTCTTTTTCAACAAAGTGTTTTTATGTTTAATAAAAAAACATTTAAATAGATATTAAGTTCTTTTAACACAATATATAAATTACATCAAGATACAAATTAACAATAAAAAACGAATCATAAAAAATAGATTTTTCAAGAATTGGTTTATTTATTTTTACTAACTTTTTGTTTGAATTTATTTTTTATAAACCTATCTATATTTATCAACGTAATCAATCTTTCCATTAATTCGTTCAATGTTTTAATAGGTCCATTATGTCCGTGTTATTGTTTAGAATGGTGTAGCCCTTAAAAAATTGGACTAAGACGTTAGATTAACATCTTTTGTCACTATAGTTATTATTTTTTTTAATGTTTCGGTCATAAAAAAACAAGCAAGACGCCCTTTGGCTGCTGTTTCTACTGAATGATACTATAAGTTCGATGTTATCAATAATCATTGATTCTGAATTTAAGAAATATTATTATCTAACTTACTATACAGTCGGCTTTCATTTTGTTAGATCCGGTTAGATCTAGCCCAAATCTCTAACATATTAGTTAAAAATTGATCCTTAGATGATTATAATAATTATAAATTATTATAAAATAAGAATCAAAATAAAAAAGTAGAGAGAAAGAGAGAGGAACTTATTAACATAAGGGAAAATGATTTCAAGCAACTTACTTCTAAGCAGGAAAATGACTTTTATAATGTTGCCAGCTTCTTTCATGACTAGAATAATTATGAGACTACTACATTCATGGAGACTACTAACTATGGTTAATGTATAGGCTTATCTGACTGTTAAAACAATATAATAATTCTTATGGAATTATAGCTTTCTTTATTTATGAAAAAACAGATAAATAATTAAAATATTAAAATCTACTTTATAAGAAGCATATAAAGTAAATTTTATAATTTTTATGACTCCAATCGACTTCTGTTAAGTTGGCAACTATTAAGCATTGTAGATACTTTCAAAATTATTTTTTGTCCTTTTTTTAGCGCTGTTTTAAACAAGTTTTTCTCAAAAAATATCTTAATATCACCTAGAAAATTCATTAAAAAACGGCATAGTACATAGTACTCTATATTAAAAATTTTTTGAAGATAAACCATTGTTTCTGTTGCCATTCCAGATTTAATTATATTGCACATTAATAATTAAACACAGTTTTATATTAACCATTTTTTAGAATTTTTTAAATTTAATTTAATGCCGCATAAAATTTTTCTCAGTAATTTTGTTAAAAAAAAAAAATTAGTTATGCCACTGAATGAATCACCGGTCCATCTAGTGATACGACTAAATCCATAAGTACTTGTGAGCCCACAATCTCCGAAAGCCCTGACCCAGGGCCATCAGAGGCCCGGATCTAGGGCTAACGAGCAAATTGTATTGGGACCAGAGATCTAGTTATGCCACTGGATCTACCTATTATAAAAAGGGGTGGTAAAAATCTCGGCGAATGGCAGTAATTTCTAACTAGCCCAGGGCAGAAAAATTATAAGCACCACTTAGAGTAACAGGAAGGGCAACTATTCGGGAATCACCTTTTAAGGGTAGCATCTATCGAAGAAACAATAGCATAAAACAATCTTAAATTCAAACTTTCGTTTAGAAAAACAACCATTATTATAAATATAGATTTTTTTAGATTATTGTCTGTTAAAATTTCATTTAACCAAGAAAAGTCTGTATTACTTGCGTATTACATATGATTACCTGGTAACATTTATTTGCAACATAATCTTCATTCAATTGCAAGGTAAAATAGATATTTGTATGCATTGCCCTCCGCCAACTCTTTATATTATTTTCTTTATTGTGTAGATGTGTGCTGAGGTGTGTCTGTGGTAAGTAAAAATAATATTACGTAATTGCGAGGAAGTTTCTTTGAAAAAATATTCTCACAACATCTATAACTGTTTATTACACTGCACAGTATAATTTTTTTCCGAGATTTCTTTTTGTTATTTCAATTTTTTCATGCCTTAAATTCAAAAGACTATTTTGTAAATTATAAATGGACATTTGGTACGAATTTAACACGCAAAGAAATAAAATTACATTCATTCCTCCAATACAACATACAGTAGTTTAAGTTTGGCCTAAGGGGGAATTGTATTGTGAAGTTGTATGTGCATTAGAAGATTCTTTTGACATTATAAGAGGCTCGTCAAACTCAAAATAGGTTGAGGTCGGTATTTTCTCCCGATTGTACCACTGTCAACTTTTGCACTATGAAATGGCAAAATTTGACAACACTGGAACATCATAACAGAACATCTGGAGCCGCATCTTTTGTCGTAACTGCTCTAGAGCCTTCAGATCTCTTAAACTTTACCAGCTGAACTATCATCGCATGCATCATACGAAAGCATTTCTCATTGATGATATGTCTACTAAATGAAGTCAGTACAATAACACATGTGTACGGCCTTAAGAAAAACAAATGGCTAAATAATTATTGTATTGTAGTCTTTGTTGTAAGGCGCAATGCTAGCGACTGTCCTTGGAGAATTTCACAAATGTTGACCCGATTCTAAGAAAACAAGTATTTACGAGAGATGGACATTGTTTTTGTTATTGTTTTAAACATCATAAATCTTAGCAGAGTAACACCTGTTCCCTTGGCCATAGATGTAGATGCTTCAAGACACGAAACGAGCATTTGCAGACAGCGTTAACATTATGGCATATTTCTTGCCGCCTCAAAGAAGAAAAAAAGAATGGGAAAAAAGCATTCTCTCAACAGTTTTTTATCATTTTATTCGTTTTAACAATATCTCCACTCGTTTTTTTCCCACTACATATATAAAAGAAGAACTACTGTCATCTAGAAGTTGTAAATATAATTTAAATAAATGTATGACACAAATTCACTTCGATGCTATACAGTAAATTAAAATAAAATAAAACATTCGCGTAATTCACAATATTCTTCTATCCAAGTAAATATTTGGAGGGGGAAAACAAGTGTTAAAAAATTGAATTGTAGATGTATATATATATTTATATGCACATACTATAAATTTTCGAACTGATTAAAAAAGATAAAAATTGTAAAAATAGAAATTATACATAAATATTTCGATATATATATATTTTTAAAGCAATAATGAGTCTCTGAGATCAACGTAGACTTTGTAAGGAGCCGATGTCAATGAAGCTGCAACTTTTCCATTTAATTCTGGAGGTTTTTCTCCTTCAGGAATGCTAATATCAAACTGATGAAGCATACTGGAGAGAAACATAAACATTTCCATTTTGGTTAGAGTATCTCCTACGCATCTTCTACGACCTAAATATATAGAAATGTATATTGAGTCTATATTGTTTTATAATAGTTTGATGAATATTAAGATAACTTACCGATAGAAAATGGCATAAAATAACTTGGAACATGGATTTTTCCATCTTTCAAGAAACGTTCTGGTTTGAAACTTTCTGGTTCTGGCCACAGCTTCGGATCCATGTGAACTGCCCACAAGTTTGGCACAATATGAGTTCCTTTCGGAATTTTATATCCACCTAATTCCGTTTCCCTGATGATTCAAAGTAAAAAAAAATCATTAACGAATATTTCTTATGCTTAACGTATAAATAACAAAATTTTAAAAGTAAAATCAAATTTACTAACTGTAAAGTTGCGTGTGCGGGACCAATTGCTACAACGTTAGCTCTTCTCATTATTTCTAATAATGTAGCTTCCGTATAAGGTAAATTTGGAAGATCAGCTAAAACAGGTAGTCTTTTTCTTCCAATTTTTTCGTCCATTTCCTTCTGGACCAACTTCTGAACGTTTCTATACGCTACCATATAGATAACAGACCATTCCAGTAGAGTGGTTACTGTTTCTAAACCGGCACTGAACATATCTCCCAAAATCTGCAATAACTGTTGTTCTGAAAGAAAATTCAATGATTAGAAAACTGATAATAATTCATAAAACATTAAAGAAACTTCTCAATTCTAACTGGAAAAAATTAGAAAAATATAATTAGAGAAAAAACATCTTAAGAGAAAACTCCGAAGTGTTAAAACAGCTTTTTAGTTTGGTTGTTTTATCATTATTTTCATGCTTGTATCTCTCAATAAATTGTTGGTAATGATAATTATGCCTAAATGTATAGGATGCTTTTGTCATGGAAACATAAACGTTCAAACTAAGAGTCGTCTTCTTTATTGAGAATTATTTATTTATGATTCTAAATATCATACATGCGCTTTAACAGGGAAAATATCATTTAAATCAATAAAAAAATAAGTGATTTATGTCAAAAATAAAAAGTTGTAAAAATTTCACAAATATTAAAATAGCAGATTGTTAAATTTTATGTTGAAGTTTCGCATAACTGTATAATGCAGTGTTGGGTATCTCGTTTCTACTTGATATTAACCTCTGTAAATGTTGCTTCTCGGTATAAAACCAGTGTTATGACACGAAGCTTTGGAAGGTTAGCAGTGCTATGACATATGTTACAATAAATATCATTTATTGTAGGGATAAATTTTTAAACTTACCAGAAAAATAAGAAGATTTATGTTCTTCTTTAATTTTTCTTAATCGAATGAGGTACATGTCGATAAAATCTCGAGCGCTTTCGATATTTAAAGATTTTCGATGATCTTCAGCAACTTCTTGAAAGTAAGATTCCGTTTCCTTTCTGTTTTGCATAAGTTTATAATATGGATAACTGCATAAGGGAAAATATCTAAGCATGGGTATAAAATTAACGGGAATAGCTATAGTCAGCAATCTGAATCCTTCTTCAATCAGGTGCAGAAGTCTAGGAAACCTCGAATCTTCGTCTTGGTACTTAACGCTCATCAGGATCGAACCCACCACATTGCTAACACATCTTACTACTATAGAACGTATGTGGCAGGTCTTTCCACGCTGTTGGTCCAAAATCCTTAAGAATTTATTGACTTCTTCCTAAAGTAAACCAACGTTTAAGACATTAAACACGAAATAAAACTTATAGTTTAAAACATAATTATAAATTAAATTTTACTTTAATATTATCTTCTAATATGGATCTTCTAGGACCACAATTTTTGGCTCCAATTTCTCTTAATGCCCAATGCAAAAATGCTCTTTGTTCTTTCCACAGCGGTCCGTTGGAATTTACAATACCTGAAAATATAATTTTTTTTTAATCGTTTAAATATCGTAAAAAGTTTTAAAGACAAGTCTAGATTGTTTCGGGGCTTTTTTCCCCTTTCTGAGAGGTCTGATTCATCTGAATTAATGTGGGTCTCGAAGGGGAGAGGTCCATGAACCCTGAGGTAAATGTCCTTGAAAGCGCAAAATCCGAACTTTCAAGTTGAAGATCTTCAAATTAATTGGACAAAAACTTTTAATAAAATGCACGAAAACATACAAAAAATACCTGATTTAATATATAAAAAAGTATTTAAAATGTTTAACCACGTTTTGCACTCTAAAATACTAAAAAAATAAATAATTAATAATTAATTAAAGAATATTTTTAAGAAAAGAATATATAAAAATTAAACTTACCATAACCTTGGACCATTTTGGTGAGTTCCGTATTGGGACGTCCAGAGAAGACATTTCTTCGAAAAGCATCTTTAATGAGAATAGGATCTGAGACGACGATAACCTTCTTGTTGCCTAAATAAATCTGATAAATAGGACCGTAACGTTTGGCAAGTTCAGTTAATTTTAAGTGAAAGTTCGAACCGAGAAAAGGCAGATAACCTACAAGAGGCAAACAAAACGGTCCGGGAATTTTTGATTTTCTACTTAAAAAACAACTGGTAAATATAAAAATTGTGACAAATATTAAAATGACACGAAAATTGCTAATGACGTAGGTCTTGAGTAAGTATATGCTCCACGATTCTATCATTTCGAGCGATGACTCGATACCTGTGTCAAGGAGTTGAAAGGGCCTTGGCCACACTGCAGCAACTGGTGGTGTTACCTATACCAACGACCCCTTATATAGGTCTGGAGACGACGGCAAAGGTTAAACTATGACGGTTTCCTAAAGACAGTTAGCCCTGGAGCACTGAATGGACGGTATTCTTAATACCATCCGAATACTTTCATCTGGGAATTGTTGCATTTTTGTTGATTTTAAAGCCATGCAAATTTAATGATTTTAACAAATCTAATTATACGACAATAAAAATATATATATCTTCTTTTGCGTTTTTACTATTACTGGAAAACTTTTCCAGAAAGATAAATTTACTTATCTTCATCCTTTTTTTACGAAAGCTATATTTATGAATAAAAAAAAAATGATATATTGCCACCATATTGAAAAATAGCATCGTTAGTTAATAACAGAAACAAGAATTCTTATCGATTTATAATTTAATAATAAAATAATATTTATTTAATGAATTTTATTAATTTTTGCAGCTGTAACGTGGGAGGTAATTTTAATTCGATAAAACGTGTTTAAATACGGCGCACAATTCTTGTTTTTAAATTTGCATAACAATTCTTTTTATGCAAATTTTATCTTTATAAATTAAAAGTGCCGCTTTTTGCTTGAGGAGAACCTCATTCAATAAATCAGCTTTAACTCATTTTTTTTTTTGCAGTGCTAAGTTTTGCATTGCAAAAAATGGAATTTATTAAAGAAAATAATACTATTCTGGCAAACAATGTAATGGGTGCGCAACTTAAGACTGCAAAACAAAATAGAGTTAAAATCAATTAACTCTGGCAGACTTTTATCTGTAGTCGCATGTCATATGTAGACTATTTTTCCGTCAGGCAACGTATATATTCATCAAAATATAACATTTCAGACCACATATCAGTAACAAGTGAAGGATTTTTCCATACTGACATTGCACTATCTTCCAATCTTCAGACTAAAATGATGGGTGCCTCTTGAGGACTGGGTCAGCGACCTTTCCAAGTGGCCTCTCAGGGAATCTATGTCACGTCTAAATATCCGTACGAAGGGGGTAATTGGGGGAAATATTTCCGGATGTCCATTGTGATTTGCTTTTACTGATATATTCCCTCCAGACATCGTTTTTTTGCTTCTTTTCACATGTAATTTACTAGAATATCGTTCCAAACAATGGGATTAAAGATTGTAATGAGTAATTTATACTCGATTTTTAAAAGAGATACCATCTTTAATCGTCTCATAATTAAACATTCTGCTCAATTTTTAGCGTTTTTTTGAAAGGAACCATTTACTTGTAAATGCCAGTAAAATCATACATGCTATTTCTGTGTGTTGTTAATTAAATAAATTTCAACAAGTTCGAAGAGATCGTTATTCTTATCTTTCAAGAATTTGGTTAAGTTCTGAAAATCTTTATTATTCACACCATTTTTTTTGTAAAAAATGGTGATTATAACAATAATTAATACAGTTTTAGATAAGATTAAGTATATCCATCTTTATACTGTAAGAAATCCAATTGTATGCAAAAATTGGTTATAAATTTGATTTAAAAATTTAGATTTTTTGTTCTAACACAATAAATTAATTTTTTTAATTTATCTAGAATATGAAAAATTTATATTTAACTAATTTAATTAAAAGAGAAAAAAATTACCGAAACATCGTTTTCATCTCTCTGCATTCTAGAATTATATTTTTATCTAGAATAAAAAATTATAGAATTATAAAAATTTTATTTATCGCATTCTAAATTTGTAATTTTATAATTTTCATATTTTTTATAATTAAAATGGAAGCTAAAAGTAAATTTTTTGTATAAATATTTAAATTGTTTACTTAAAAAAATAATATTTAATATTCATTTGAGCATATTATTTACAATGTTTCATATTTTCTATAAAACGGCTTTAAAATATGTTTTTCTTTACTATTATACGTTTTTATTGATAAAAATTAATGAAGCATAATGCATTAAAATTCTCTTCCATCTTCTATCTCTTTAATTAATAAATGTCAAAAAACTCTCCTGTCAAGTGTGCTAGATTGAGATTAATCCTTCTGTACTCAAAGCAATTTTTCTAAACTTATTGCTTATATTTTTTTAAAATAAGAAAAGTCTATAATTATAAGAATAATATTCGCTAAAATTCGAAAAAATCTGCTGCAGAGTAAAGTGACAAAATTATGTTCAAAGTACTTAAAGATAAAATTGTACACAATGAGTGTTTTCCTATTAAACAGTGGAATAATGTAGAAATAGTAGAGTTTATATATAAATAAAATTTCTCTAAAATGTATATAAAACATGGATGGAGACTAAAAATTTTGTGACTAAAATATTAGTGAGGCAGACACTTACTGACCTTGGAATCGACCTTAGAGGCGTCGAAATCAAGTGGGCTGAGTAGTATATATTTCCACTTATATAATAGAATGGGAAGGTCCGCCGACTTAACCCTGCTGTATCTAAGCTTTTCCTTATCACCCGCTGTTATGTACTGTGCATAGTGAGATAGATCATTGAATTTCCGGATGTACATAAATTCGATCATAAAGAAAACCAAAGGTTATATAATATCTAAATAGGACGAGAAACTTATAAATGTCAAAAATAATAGTCGTATATAAAGAAATCTGGCTCTTATAAAGTTTAAAAATTACAAAATTGAACAAATTTGCAAAGCATAAATACATAATTATGCTTTTCTCAAGAAGAAAAAATACTTTCTACATTTAGAAAATATTGATGTAGAGAAAAAAAGTGTCTTTTGTTAGAGAATTCTAAATAAAATTTGAACTGTATCTTAATAAATTTTAAAAATGTTGATTAAATGTACATTTTTATTTTTTAATGTAGATTAATTAAGTTCTTGTAGGTTTCATTTTTAGATGTAGATTAGTTAAGTTCTTGTAGGTTTCAATTTTAGATGTAGATTAGTTAAGTTCTTGTAGGTTTCATTTTTAGATGTAGATTAGTTATGTTCTTGTAGGTAGATGTAGATTAGTTAGTTTTTTGTTAGATTAGTTAGTAGTAGTAAGAAATACTCAAATGCCACAGAGTTTCCATCTAATCTATAATTTTAACAGTGTCCAATTTCTCTTCCAAATTTTAAAATTTTGAAGAGAAACTGGATACTATTTAGAAGGAATTAAAATTCAGAAAAACCGAGAAAAGGAAATTTTGCACGATCTAAACAGATCTTGAGTTTTTTTCTCTTCTGTTTTCATTTAAAGATTGGAACTTCTTTTTTTTATAAAGTACTGTAATTAA
The DNA here is from genome assembly GCA_000484575.1 of Olivierus martensii. Taxonomy (NCBI): domain Eukaryota; kingdom Metazoa; phylum Arthropoda; class Arachnida; order Scorpiones; family Buthidae; genus Olivierus; species Olivierus martensii. The sequence goes on along the minus strand of AYEL01075213.1, from coordinate 25,831 downwards.
ATCTTTACAATTTTTGTTCTTTTATCTTAAAAAGGCAATCTATTTCTTCTATTTTTAAAAGAGATTAAAATGTTTAAAGAAAACACAACTACCGAGGATTAAACTGTAGAAGAAAAAATAATTAAGAAAAAAAAAACAGAATAATATTTACTTTAAAAGAAAATAGGAGAAAAATATGTACTTGTCCTCTTATTGGCTGCAAATGTCATGTGATAGTGTTTCATGGGCAAAAAGTAGTCAGTGACTTCTTACTAGGTCACATACCGAGAGTGAAAATCACGCGACCAGTTTTACTTTTTTTTTATTTTTCCTTACAGAGAGGAGAACACAGCTAGGTTATTAGTCTAGGTGAATGACCTTAAACGTTCAAATGTCGTATTTTGGTAAATGCGAATTCGTGATCCTTGTTTGTCCCACTTTCTCGAGTTTGTTTCCATCGATTGAGCAAACTTGAAGAAAAAAAAATCAAACAGAAATAAAAAAACCATTATAAAAACCATTCATTACTAATTTTGTTTAATTTTTGTTTCAGCAGGAGTACAACATTTAATTGTTCTAAAATTAAAGCAATTAAGATTAATTAATCATTAAGAAGGAAACAATTATAAATGCTAAATTAAACTTCCGAGAAAATTTATTTATACTATATATAAATATATATTTTAATCAAAATAACTTGGGCTTTCATCAGTTTATAAAGTAATTTTTTGGTATAAAATACTTTGAAACAATATACATCTGAATTTTCAGGTTTTTCCCAACTTAGTTTAAATCCTCGATTAATATTTATTTTCACAATATTTTTATTCTTAAAATTAAAGAAAATTAACAAATCGATTCGATTATTAATAATCGATTAATCCATTATTAATAATCGATTGTTAAAAATTTCTAATCGATTAGTTCATTATTAATAATCGATTATTAAAATTTCTAATCGATTATTGAGAATTTCTAAATCGATTCGATTATTTAATCGATTTAGAAAGTCTACAGTTCTTCCATATAGAGATGAGTTTTGATATTTAAGTCTATTGTTTATTTATTTACTTATTTATTTTTTGAGAAAATTAATTTTAACCTTGGTACAATTCAGGTTGATATTTTAACCTTGCTTAAAAATAAATTTCAAAATTGCAACATTTGTAATTCAAATTAATCTCCGATATTTTTTTAATATTTGTGAATTTACAGGATAACATCTAATGTTAGAAATTAATTCACTTCTAAATTATACCATTCTGTTATCCTTTTTTTTTTATATTTTAAGAGTAAGTAGGATGAAAAATAATTTTATGCCCGAGTAATTTGTTACTGCTTTCCGTTTTTTTTTAACATCTCTCAGTAATTATAGTCAATTATATATATACATATATTTTATTTTTAGCAATTCTGTTTTTTCGTATATGTATTTAAGTTTTTTCTCCTAACATATTCATTTTGTGCACTTGTATAAGTGCAGTAGATTAGGTGAAAAACATTTGGATAAAGCTACCCCGAATGTTGGTAGCAGAAATAATTCTAAATTTTACAATCCTATGAAATATTTTCCAAAGAATCGTCATATCTATTCACTAAAATAATTTTTGTTCATAATTTACATCAAATAGCACATTCGAGAGCTAAAATGGAGTCATTAAAAACAAGCAACGGGATATTGAGCCATGTTACGTTCATGTTGATCGTGTAGATAAATCTTCATTTTGAGAATACGGCTTCATGTAACTATCATTAATTTCACATCATCATAATTGTATAATGTATCATTATCTCCATAAGATAAATAGGTCTATCTGTGTATTTAATGACCCCAAATCTCGTGTTCTACTCTAGTACTGAAATAATTCTATATTTATCAGAATTTCTCCAGCTATTCTTTGTTTCTTCAATCAACATTCTCATTACTGGATGAGATGCATTTTCAAATTTCGCACAACTCTAGAATTTTTTCCTTACCCATTTATGGTTAAGAATTTTCAATACGCCTGAACATTATACTTATAAGATCTACAGGTTATGTATATAAAAAGATTTAAGCATGCGATAAAAAAACAACATTCCCGTATAAAATTAATTTTATGCTATTATAAATGGAAAAATAGAAATAAAAAATTTAACAGGTTATCCTGTCAGCCATCTTGTCTCAATATAGCGCACGTAAGCGAAAAAATAAATGGAAAATAGAAAAATCTCTTCTTCACTTTTAAATTATTTTTACACGCCTACTAAGATTCTGTGAATAGCGTGATATCAAATCTTTATTGTTTCGTCCCATTTTCGGTCGTTACGTTATCGTGGCCGCAAATAATAGAGTGGCCCGTTTATAAAGGTCAACTTTATAATTTACACTTTCAAACTTTTTGCACAGGAAAAAAAAAACTTGCTACTAAGTATCTTATATTCGCAGAAATTAACTACATTCATGTAACAACAGTAGCCAATTGTGGAAGAGCTAACAAGTTATGTCTTCTCAGAAATAAAAAAAATTATAAGTGCAAAGTTTAATCTTTCTTTTTTTCTTCTTATTATTATATATTGCCACATTTATATGTTTAAATTTGTTTTTTAATCATTGAAACATGATTAACTACAGGATCTTTAATGCTAAACATGGTATTCTGTAAATTATAAGAATATGTGTCAACTATTTTAAATTCTGGTGGGCACACTTTTCTCAGTAATTGTAAACTTACATAACTCGCAACTCTATATATTTTTCAATTGTTTTTTTTAGCATAAAAATGTTTAAATATTAATAAACTGTAACAAATTTAATGGAAGATGATGCAGTAAAGTTTACTAAAAATTAATGCAGTCATTGTACCTGTAATTCAGACGCAGTGCTGATATCTAAATCAAGGCCGTTTGTGTTTTAAATATTTATCAGTCAACGTTATCCATCATGTGATCACTTTTGGACCCTCACAGAGTTCATTGACGTCCAATGAATAGGGCATTTTATACTAAAGATGAGCAAAATGTCATCGTTTTTGATGTCTCTACCATTGAACTCCATAAATTCTAGTTTTGTTGCGTGCATTTATAAATTTTGTAAGATCTATTCTTCCATATTTTTTGATAAACAAGTTCATTTGTTATTTTTCTAAGTTCAAGCATATAAAACAAAGTACGTGCGTCTAGTTGAAACGTAGACAACGTAAACAAGTTAGTCGAGTATTACGTAATATTTTATAACGTAAACACCTAGTAATCAGTTCACCATGTTTGTTTATGTCATTAATAACCTTTTTATGCATTCATTAGCATGTTGATTCCAGATAAAAAATGATAACGATGAATAATTAAAAACCTATTTTTTTATCGTCTTAACCGGATGAGACTTGGGTAAAAATATTAGTGTTTTCTCTTAACACTTTTTTCGAAATTCGGTATGCGCTCTAATATTTTTAACAATTGGATTAACTATAAAAAATTTTTTTTTGTAACTCTCTTCGGTTTTTATTCTCTTAATTGACAAATGCTGCTTGGCATAACAAAAATTTAATGGCACGCTACACGACATGAATCTTTTCGTATTCATGTCTGGTAGTATGGAGTTAAAACGAGTGCTGGATCACTGGCGCCTCTTTCAATACATCCAGAAAGGTGTTTCCACCTTTATACTTACTTTCCTAGCAATATACTCACAAGTTAAATCGTTAAAAAGGAATATTTTTGAAAATTTTAATCACAGTAATGGCTCCGATTGCATCACATATGACGAAACTGCAAATTTTAGGATGTCTTTGTCATTAATATCTGTCCATGCTCGCATCCATTAGTTTTTCTCCAAAAGGGGCCTCTATTCCCATTCTGTCTAGTCGGTTTTTTTTTTTTTTTTAACTGTAGCGAATTTGTTTACGAAAAAAGTTGGAAATTGACCTTGTTTTTTTTTTTTTTTTTGAACTGTAGCGAATTTGTTTACGAAAAAAGTTGGAAATTGACCTTTCTCCTCCATTAAATCTTTTATTTTTAGAGAAAAAGATTAGATTTTTCGATTTTTTTCGGTAAGGAAACGGATACTGGTTTAATTTTCTATAAGAAACAAAAAAAATTTCTTGTGTTAACAGGTGTAGGGTTTCGTTGCAGCGACAGTATATATTTTGCGCTTGGAGTAACGTGTCAGCGAGAGAGGCCGTGCTACCGATTCTCTACGATAGGTTAACGACTCTAGAATGTCCTTGACGTTCCCGACAGACAGGTGGATTGGATGGAACGGCTGTCGAACTGGGTCACAACACGGTCATTGACCAAGCGCATTAACTTTTTCCATAAAGGGATTGTTTCTTATAATTTCGAAAATATGTTTATATAGGGTAGCTTTATCTATGCAATTTTTTTACTTGTTTACAAGGTTAACCTTATCTCTCTGTTGTTAATAAATCAGTAAAAATCCTATCTCTACACTATCGCTAACTCCAAAAAAATATTTTTATCTATAAAAAAAAAAATAATTTTAATTTATACAAAACTATAGAAAATAATTTTTAAAAATTAATATTGTTAAATGTAATCATATTATTGTTCTGTTGACACTTAAAATTTCACAAAAGTTTTAATGCATATCAGATATCAACGCGATCTAAAAATGTATTTATACGCGTAATTTCTAAAATAACGCGTTATGCTTTTTTTAATACTGATTTTTCAAACAGAATTTATACATTCATGAAACGTATTTCCTATTTTCAATGCATTCTGTGATATAACTAATTTACACGAATTTATATTACTGGGGAGCTACAGGATTGAAACATTAGCGTAATTCGTGAAAATCCTGTATAATATACCTAGCCCTTGATTTGCACGGCACTCAATTTACACGGTTTTTAAATGAAAACAAAAAAACGATTTGCACGGTACTCAATTTACACAGTTTTTAAATTAAAACAAAATTATTTGGGTTTTATTTTGATTGTTTTGCATTATGCCATTTATAAATTAAATTAAAAGACATATTGTCACGTTTTGTGGGTTTACGAGTTCGTAGTGATTAATAGAATGAATACAGCTATATTTTGTATAGTCCAATTTATTTACACACAAAATAATCTTGTTTCACTATAACTAAATTCAATACTAAGTCCGATAATTATCTCATACAACACTATGTCTTTAGTTCAGAATAACTCACAGTTCTTATTCCATTTTCGCTTTCACAATTTATCGCTCGCTATTAACTTTTACTGTCCAAGTCTCACAGTTTATCGCTCACTATTAACTTTTACTGTCCAAGTCTCACAGTTCAACTAAACTCAACTCAGGCTTGCAGTTCGCTTATTTGTACGGAATATTGTTAATTTATTTTTTTTGTACCGTATTCGGTATTAATGTTTGTTTTCATTTTCAAAATTAAATTGAAAAAGTATAAACATTAAATTGTCTCTAAAAATTAATGAATCAATCCCTTTTTTTTTCCCCTTTAATCCTTATCTCATTTTACACGGTTATAAAGAACATATCCTCGACTTTTATCTTCTTTAGATCGATTTACACGGTTTAGTTTAACTGAACATATACTACTATTATTATATGAATTCTGCATCTCGTTTTACACGGTTTCGGTTTGCACGATTTTTTCAGGAACGTATCTACCGTGTAAATCGAGGGCTGAGTGTATATATATGTATATACAGTATAAAATTATGGCTAATAACTGCATCGCTTTATAAAATGTATAATAATTTTTAATTCTTGTTTTTACAATATTTAAATTTGTTATATCCAATAAAAGTGTAATTCAGTAAAGTTACTAATGAAATAAAAATATTGTAGACAAGAAATATTTTATGTCCTGTTTATTATACAAAATTAAAAGATTTATCATTTTATTGGTTATTTAAACAAAAATACAAGACATTTTGAATTTATCTAGCAATTCCATGCCAATTTTTTTTACTACTATTTAAATCCACTTTGTTTTGTTTCTGAAAATCTTAAGGATATTAAAATATATTGTACTCTGCAATGTTCAAACAAACACGAATTAAGATCAGTTTAAACTGCATAAATTACATTTAGGAATAAGACACACCACAGTCTAAATGAGAGGAATTGTAATTTTTTAAATAAAATTATTATGTTCTAATTTATGCTAAATTTTATCTTTTATGTTCTATCTCTGTGCTGAATTTTAAAAAATTAAGAACATCTAAAACATAAAAAAAATGGTTTAATTTATTCCTAATATGGAATATGACCTCATATAACAAAAAAAAAAGGTATAAGTATAGCAGCAACGTTCCATACTATCTTTTAGATTATCAATCAACTTACAATGAAAAAAGTGTGCACTAAAATCTAATTTTTAATTTCTGTAAACCTTGGAAAGGGGTGTAGTGTTTAAATCTGTTGTTAATCATTCCATAAACAGATAGACAAATTTATATTGATATGAAAATTATAATGGAGGTTCAAGTAGTGTGCATAATAATTCTTGCATTTGATCCCTTGAAAATAAATGTGAAAACACTTACCTCCAAAAATATTATTATTAGATAAAAAAATATTTTTTTTTTGTTTTCAGGAATATACGATGAGATCATGAGTGCCTCAATTCTTGCCTAAAACATTTACATTGATTTTTTTCTTCTTACATTATCAGATAAAATATTTCACTTTATCTCTGGATTATTAGTTGCTTAAAATTATTTTAGAGATTAATTTTAAATTTGGATTTAATAAGCTAGTACAAACCCTTTATATATCTTATTGAAAGAAGCAGTAGTACATTATCAGATAAAATATTTCACTTTATCTCTGGATTATTAGTTGCTTAAAATTATTTTAGGGATTAATTTTAAATTTGGATTTAATAAGCTAATACAAACCCTTTATATATCTTATTGAAAGAAGCAGTAGTGTCATAATTAATTCAATTAAGTTTATAACACAGTTAAAAAAGCAACAATAACAATTTGATATAAAATCTTTATAATTCATGCTTCTGAAGAATTCTTACATTTAAGGCAGGTATCATTTTTTTTTGGTTGCTGCAATAAGATAAAATCTAAGTTGAGCTGACATTGTTGTCATATGGTCTCTTATTGGCAGTTATGTAATGATTATTTGAAGGAGCTTAATTCTGGAATGATTTTGATGTTAAGATTTTCATTTAGGAACAAAAATTACTAATTTTCTTATATATAATTAATTAATTCAGCTTGTAATCTGTGCACCAGTTTGCTGATAGTACTGATTTCATTGAATCTGGTAATGAACCTCTGAAAACAATATAGCTAAACTATTTAAAATTTACTTATAAAAATTCTATAGAAGTTAGTCAAATGCATCATCACTTTTAACATCATTTTTTTTAAATCTATTAACTACTATCCAATATGATAAAATTTATTGAAGGTGAATGATATAGTTAAGATATAGTTACTCATATACTACTTTAAGCTTTAGGACACTGCATATGCATTTTAGCGTACACTATGCATATAGATAGCCTTTGGGAATTGAAATATCTTTCTATCCTGGAGATTTGAAAAGCAAATTATTTAATTATAGCTTAATTAATTATAAATGTCACATTTTATTGCATAAATCATAAGATATAAAAGAACAATTGTTATTGATAATGATTCATCAATTCACTTTTGTAACTTAAGTATTCTTCATACTTTGACATTATTACTTTTTATACTGTAAGAAAATATTGTCTATTATTTTTTTTAATCAAATATGCAATACAAATCATCTGATATTTGTTATAAGTGAACGACACATTCCTCAACATTTCATGCATTCAGATTAAATGACAAAAATCAATTCATAAAAAAATAATAATACTGATCCTGTACATCCATATAAATATATTTTTATTATTATGGTAGTTGATATGTTCTAATAACTTATATATTGATTTTTAAAATTGTTTTAATTAATTTATATAGGCCCATATAAAATTGTGTATCATCATTGAAAAGTTATGCACAGAAACTTAAAATTCAGTGGTTAATAATGAAATATATGATTAAGAATTTGAGATATTTGTATAAGTGCATATATTTATAAAAAATAATAAAATATTGATTTAATAGATTTCAGAAAGCAGCAATTGTTAAACAACAACAACCCTAGTATACACAATAGTTAACAATTGACAAAAAACTATAAAGCCATTCTGCCTTATCTACTGTTCTTAAATACAGCGTTGCCTTGGTTAATGACGGCCTCGGATAACGACATACTTAGTTAATGAGGGAGTGGCGTAAGAAAAAAATGTCTTGGTTAATGACACAGGCTTTGGTTAACGACTCATGATTACGTAAACCTCTATCCGATCTAATCTCATTATTTTCCAATCTCACTCATCCATGCATGGGAATACATTGCTATAAATGTGTTTTATGATGAAAATGAATATTTAAGATTTATTTTTTGTGTTGGTTCTGTGGGGATTCTTTTTAACAAAATTTTGTGCTTGTTTTGACATCAAATTAGTAGACAATAATAATACCATATAAAAATATATTTAAGTAAATGATAATTAACATATAGTAATGTATTATTTAATTAATTAAAAATAGACATGCAACAGTTCACTAGTTTTTAATTACTTAATGATGATTTGTAAATGATTATTATTATAAATTCTGTGAACAAAGTCTGATTCTATTGTTTGTTTGTGTTATAGATTATTTGACACCTGCAAGTGGTGTGATGTTGCAGTTTCAGATTCCAATAGAAGAAAAAAAAAAGTCTGTCCAAGATCCTACAGTTCATATAGACAATAAATCGGCGAGTGAATGTCACTGTTCGTTCACCATCAAAAGGCAAAATCAAATCTCATCTGTAAATTGTTGATCTATAAGCTGCTAATCAGTGTTTACGGGTTTGTTTTTCAAAAAACTCCAAAGTGAGCTCGATTGTCCTTCTGAAAAGATTGATAAATTAAAACTGTTTTCACACCAATTCATTTTATTAATGTTAATTTTTTTGTAGCAAATATAATAAATAGTCCGATCTAATTGTCCTTCTGGTGAGATTGATAATTAAAAACTGTTTTCATGAATTCATTTTATTAATGTTAATTTTTTGTAGCAAATATAATAAATAAATGGTATTTTCCATATTTTTAGGATATTTTAAATGACAATATAATAAATAAATGATATATTCCATATTTTTAGAACATTTTAAATAAGTTTTATCTGCATTTTTAATATTTACTATGGTTGTGGGGAGAAGCCAGAATTAATCAATTTTCAATTAAATCATATGGAAAATTGCACCTTGAATGATGACAGTAATTCTGGAACGGATTACTGTCATTAACCAAGGCACCACTGTATTCAATTTTAATATTTCATTTTCCATTTATTTATAGTTTCTATTTGTTTTTTTAGTGCTATTACAATATTAAATACATGAATGAAGTGTTTATAATGAACTGTTTTGGTTAATATGGTAGATAATATATTCATATACATTATGCATCATTATAAATATAGCATTTAATGGATTTCCTATATTAATGACATCACTCTTCTATTAGTCTGATGAGTTGAGGTTTTACTTTATTCCAATTGAAAACAATCTTCCTATAGACTATATTATTAATTTTATCTTATTTATACATTATAACATGTTACTAGTATGTTTTAATATTCCACAGTTTCATTTATCATCAGAATTATAAACTTTAATCTGACATGGGATCTTCATGATTCTGTGAATTTGATTTCTGAAAATGCATAGCACTATTTGATAGAGCACTTTAAGAAACCTCCAAACAGACCACATTTATCGGCAGACTGCTGATGAGACAAAAGTTAAGAAGTTCAAAGTTCATAGAATATGTGGTACTATATCATTTTCAATGGACATAGTACATGTTTAATTGCAACTATTGTATACCTTAAGGATGATAGTGTAGTTCAGACAAAAATTGGAGGAATAGTGAGCACATTGAAGAAAGGTAAAGACAGACTATTGGATTCATGACATATTTCACATGTATTGAAATCGAAGAAATTCACACACTCCCAATTTACATCTCCAATTTTCCAAAATATGATCCAATATTCTTTAATACAAAACTGGATATCTTGATGGCAACTTGAAACATTCATTAGACTGCTGATTACTGCTTCAATTTCAATATTTGTGAAATTATGTCATAAAGAGATAACATTAAAAATAGTTTTATCAAAGAATAAGCACATAAGTTACATACTAAAGCAATTGCTTACCATCTTGGAGGATCTGAATTCAATTCCAAGTCCCATACCTACAATTTTTCTGGAGAGGTTGGGGTCTAGACCTGACTTGTTAATTTAAACTAATCTAATAAGTCCATAAAGCATATGCACATATGATAAATGATGAAATTAGGATAAAAATACTTATATATCTGCATTATAGCTTTATCCAATAAAATTAATATATTTTTGTTTTTAGTCAGGGAGACTTTATGTAAGTATGAATCTATGTATGTCAAATCTACATAAGTCATGGACTATCTGTTTATGTATATTCCTTGTAGAATTTTTTCTGATTTATCATTGTAAATATAAGAAAACAAAATACTATCTACCTAAATTAATCATCAGAAACAAACTAAAAAATAAATTATATATAAAAGAAAATTTAACTCTCAATATAATTTATTTACAAATGAAGTTTAAAAAATAAAACATTTGTTTTTTAAATTTTGATAAAGAGGATATTTTTAAATTTTCTAAAATTAAAATTTTAAATTTTGACAAATAATAAATATTATTTTTTTATATAAAATTTTTATTGATTATCTATTACACAAACTATTTATTTTAAAACAAGAGTTCTGGATCTTTAGTAACACTTTTGTCTCATTTTAATTTGTTTCAAATTAATGTAAGTACAATTTTATCAATAATAATTAAACAAATGGAACATTCAGTCACAAATAGATGTACATACATAAAATAAATGTTTGTGTGCAATTTTCTACTATAAAATGATACCGATACAATTTACAAATTAAATATCAGACCTACAATATGTACGACAGCATAAATAGTGAAACAACTGTGTTTGAATCAGTATACCAGTTTTTGTTTCTTGTTACAATTTTGTGTAACAAAATTTAAAACGAAAACTGTATGATAAAGAATATATATATATAATGTATACATATTTCTGATTGATCTTATGTTAAAAAAACATAGCTTTTTAATGTAGCAAAAAAAATTATGAATGAGATGTAGAAGTGTAGTGCACTTAGGTGCATCCATTATCAAGTTATCTGCATGAAGATATTCATGCAAAAATTATTCTATATAAGTAACAATGAAAAAACACTATGAAAAAAAAAATGATGACAATCATTTGGGTGCAGCTGGAGGATAAATATTACTTGTATGAGATGTATAGCCAAGTCCTACTCCCCTGTGTGTATGAGTTGACATTCTTGCCATTTCATATTGTTGATCCAGATCACGAAATAAGGCCTCTTGTTTCTTCACCACATCATCTGGCGCTGCTGGCTTTTCTTTCTCTTTTTCTTCTTCTTGTGGAGCAGTCTCTGAAGCACCTTCTGCCTTAATACCCATTAATTTACGAAATTTTGCTGTCATTTTACCATCTTGATCTTGAGCAAAAGTCATATTTTCCCAAAGTGATGCAGAAGAAGGTTTTGATTGCTAAAATAAATAAATAAATAAATATATATATATACACACACACACACATATATTAAATAATTTATATTTTTGTATCAGTAATATACATAGTAAATTCTCTATCTACATGGCTAATTTGTTCAAAATTTTCTGTATATGTTGAAAATCATACAAGTGCCAATCATGATTAAATTCAATATATATTCTATATTAATTTCAATGGACAGTTAACTAATCCATTGTGACTGAATATCTCCTCTATGTTAAATTCTATTTTCAATAAAATATCATAAAATCCAAAAAATTATAATGTATTTATAATTTTTGATAACAAATTATTGATATTCTTTGAAAATTAATTATTATTTTTATTATCAACATTTACCAAATAATTTCTTATTCAAAATCAACTTATTAAACATGATAGCAATTGATGATCATTTAGAGCAGTGGTGGCCAACCCTGCGACTGTGAGTGCAAGGGTGCAAGTGCACCCGCAGTTGGTCTGTTAAGCGCCCACGGCAAGATTTCCAAAAAAATTAATTTAAAAATATCATTTTTTAACTTCTCTTAATCATAAGAAAATAATTTTAAAATAAGTAATAATTTTATGTCCATCTTTTTATTAGTTTGAGTTTATTGAAAATATACTAAAATAGCATTTCTATCTACTGAATGAGAATTGTAATTTACAAAATTATAAAAAATAAATAATAACTAAAAAATGCTTTTAATATGTCCAGCACAAAAACCTTTGATCTACCGACAGCAGTCAGCACCTTCCGAGGCTGTGCGGGAAAAGGCTTGTGCGGACTCGGTTTGCATCATTCGCATTCGTGCTGAAATGTGTTCATACTACGACGACGCAATGATATACTATGCTTGTAAATTGATATTAACGACTGAATTGCATGTATTATTTGTTGAATAGTTGTTTCCAATAATTCACAAATTTATTGAAGTTATTTTTGGATAAAAATACTTATTTATAAGGACAAAAAAGAATTCTACTTAACATGTATGAAGCAGAATCAATTAAACAGCCATGTTTTTAACTTATATAGAAGTGAAATGGCTTAACAAAGGCAAAGTATTAGAATGTTTTCTTAATTTAATTGTTGAAATAAAAGCCTTCTTGAACAAAAAGGGGAAATTTATAGTATTCTTGAAAATCCTAACTAGCTAGGTGATTTAGCTTTTTCAGCTGACATTTCTCAAAAATTAAATCAGCTAAATCTTGAACTTCATGGTGAAAATAAAAATTTTGTAGATATGGTAAGTGCTATTAAAGCTTTTAAAGGTAAATTAACCCTTTGGAGTTCACATTTTCAAAAAAATCCTTGGCGCATTTTCCTCAAATGTCAAAAATATTTCTAGAAAATCAGTTAGATTCCCAAATACATGTTAATTATCTAACTAAATTAAGTAATGATTTTAATGAAAGATTTAGTCAATTTGACGATTTGAAACTGATTTTATTTTATTTTTTTAAAAATCCTATGAATAACATTGACATTACTACTTTAAGTGCAGAATTAAATAAATTTAATACAACAAATATAGAAAATTTAGAATTAGAAATTAAAAGGAGAATTATTTAAAAATGCTTTACTTGCTGGTGCCAATTCTCTCTTTGATACTTTTTCCAACTATAAAGAAGAATTACAATATGATGTCACTTTGAAAGCTATGAACATGGACAAGACATTTTGGAAATTTGTTGATTCAAATAAATATCCAATATTAAAAAATTGTGCACTGAAGCTAAAATCTTTTTTGGATCGACTTATCTAAGTGAAGCCACGTTTTCTTCAATGCAATTTATTAAAAATAAGTTTAGATCACATCTTATGGATGAAAATTTGAATGATTGCTTAAGAATAGCAGTATCAAATTAGTCATGATTTTGAAAAATAGTGTGAAGACATACAGTATCAACCTTCTCGTTAAAGAAGATAACTTTATTTGTTTATATATTTTATATATGTGAAATTGTTATTTTTGTTACCTATTATTTATCATTTATGTAACATGAACTATAATGATTTTATTATATTATTGTAACGCTAATATATTTCTCTATTCTACTTCTACCCATCTAAAAAAAAGTCATGCGCCCACAGCACAGTAAAAATTTTTCGTTGCGCACTTACTTTTAAAAAGGTTGGCCACTGCTGATTTAGAGAATACTTAAAAATAAATGGTTATGTTTTCATAGAAGAATTCAAAATGAAATTAATGAATTGCATTTTATAAAAAACAATAAAAACAGTTTATAAAGAATTGAAGCCAATTGAGATTTATAGAAATGTCAATCAAATTATAACTAATATTGCTAAATATCTTTCAATAGAAATATATTACATTGATAATGAGAATAGTTAAGATAAAAATAATAAATATAAATAGTGTAAGATTAATTAATAGTGTAAATGTAATTTATATGAAATGTAAATTGTTTAATTTTTATTTTTATTTTACAGACAAGCACAAAAAAATAATTTATATATTCACATATTTTGAAACACCATAACACACAGCCATGTAAATCAGAGATCTACTGTAATTTATTGAAAGATATGAATATACCTCTGGTTTTTCTTTGTTAGCTTGCCAAAGAAGTTTTCTTTTTTGAACTTGTTCTGCATATTTCAGTGGATTAACTGCAGCAGGATTATAATATTTTGGTAGGGAAATGCCAGTCAAAGCTTGTGCTTTAGCACTCATGGCAGCCATGGCTTGTTGTAATACTATTTGTGGAGTCATTACACTTGCTGCAGTAACATTTAAAGGAAGATTGCTTGGTTTTTCTAAAGAACTTGCATCTGTAATAAATAAAAGTATTAAAAAATTTAATATTAGACAAAAAGAAATCAAAACCACCAATATAACAAGATAATAATTAAATATATATATATTTAATTATTATCTTATATCAGTATATAAATTTATATTAATATATCAAATCTATAAAGTTAATAAGTTCAAAAATCAAACATTTAAGAGCAGGGAATCAGAGTAAAACATCTTTATTAGAGATTGTAATATTTTTGATACCAACATAACCTTTTCAGTATAAACAAATACAGTACAACTCCAATTATCCGAACTCTGACTATCCGAATCGTTTTCAGAATTAAAAAAAAAAATTAAGACGGAAACATACTGTGATTTGCAAAATAATGATTCTGTCTATGCGTGCTATTGTCCTTCCCTCTGCGAAGCTAGTGTAGGCGCAGCGCGAACATTATTGGGATGATGAGTGACCGTCTCATAGTGCAGTTCTATTATTGCCTACAGTACTGTCGTCCATCGCCAGGTGGCCGGCCCAGCCCACCTGTTACTATTCGTTTCGATTACTAGTCAGTCAGTGTGTCGTTGACCTGCTACAGTACTGTGACGGTACTCTTTCATCTCGGTGCGTTGTTTTGTTTGTGAGTGCATTTTGTTGTTCACCATGGCTTCTAAAAGAAAACTTGTTGTGTTATTGTTAGCAGATAAACTAAAAATTATAGAGCAATCAGATAAAGGAGTTACAGGTAAACAGTTGGCTGAGATGTATGGTGTTGGACAATCAACGATTTCAGACATAAAAAGGAGCAAACCTACACTTTTAAACTTCGTGTCACTGCTTGAAAACGAAGATGGAAGTTCTTCAAGAAAATCAATGAAGGCAGCAACAAACAAAAATTTAGATGATGTCATTTTCAAGTGGTTTTTGCAGCAACGTTCTATGGGAAACCCAATTTCGGGCCCGAATCTTTGTGAAAAAGCTAAGATCTTAGCTCAGAAGCTTGGTTGTTCATCCTTTAAAGCAAGTAACGGCTGGCTAAGAAATTTTAAGTGCAGGCACGGTGTCCGTGAATTAGATTTAAGTGGCGAGAAGTTATCAGCAGACTCCAAAGCTGCAGAAGATTTTATTGAAAAATTTAAAGTTGTAGCAGACTCCTACGATCCTGAGTTTTTGTACAACGCTGATGAAACCGGACTTGTTTGGAAAGCTCTGCCTAAAACCAATTTAGCAACTAAAAAGGAGTGTAGTGCTCCAGGACATAAAGTTAGTAAGGACCGTGTTATGGTGCTTACCTGTGTGAACTCTACGGGAAGCAATAAAATACCCCTTCTGTTGATAGGGAAGTCAAAAAGCCCAAGAGTATTTAAAAAAGTTTCCCTTCTTTCATAAAAACCAACTGAAGGCTTGGATGACTGCAGCATTGTTTACAGAGTGGTACGACGAAATTTTCATCCCTGAAGTGAAAAAGCACCAAAAATCTCTTGAAAAAGAAGGCAGTAAATTGCTTTTGATTGTTGATAATGCACCAACTCACCCCACTGGAGAATTGTTGAAAAGAGGGAATGGCCAGTTTACAACAATCTTTTTACCACCAAACGTCACAAGCTTGCTGCAATCAATGGACCAGTCTGTTATTAAAACCATGAAACGCCATTACAGAAGACAACTTTTAAGGAAACTTTTGATAGAGAGCGAAGATGAAGAAGGTGTGTTGGCTAACCACAAAAAAATAAATTTGAAAGATTGCGCTTACATGGTGGCAGAAGCTTGGAGCTTGGTTAAGGCAGTCACATTAAAACGTGCATGGAACAAGTTGAAAAGCATATCAACTGAAGAAGAGAAGGAAAAGGAGAAAAAGGAAAAAGAAGCTCAAGAAAAGGAAAGGGAAGAGACAGGAGAAGATGAGGATGACGTATCACTTGAGGAATTAAGAAACATTCTTTTGAAAATTCCTGGATGTTCAGAAGTTAGTACTGAGGATACAGCAGAATGGATGGTGTGTGATTCATCAGACCCTGGGTTTTAAATTCTAAATGATGATGAACTTATTGAAAGTGTGAGAGAAGAAAGTGTCAAGGAAGAAGATGACCTTAACGTCGAAGTTGACGATACTATCTTTATTTATAAAGTTTGGTTCCTTTTCGTTTTTACCCGGTTGGCAAGCACTTCTTGTCAGTACTATCAGTTGGAGAGTCTAGATCCCTATCGGGATGTTCATACCCTTGCTGGGCCAGCCATTAGGTGGAGAATGGAGTTCACTGAGCTGGACATGGATCTCTCTTGAAAAAACTAGAGTCGGATAACTGCGGTGGTAGTAGTAGTGCCCATCACTGTTTACACACCTGATAGAGTTAGCTGTTAGAATGACGATGGGATTCAACTAACCAGGCTTAGACACCTGGTGAAAAACTGAAAGTATGGGATCCGGGAATTGAACCCTGATTCTCCAGAATGGAAACACAGCATACTTCTACAGTGGCCATCCATTAGCAAGAAAAATATGCGAAATGACGTGCTATTCAAATGCCTACCACGAGCCGTTCACATATGTTGCAATGTCATCTATCAAATGAAGGCTAGGATTAAACGAGCCTATCCCAAACAGTTCCTGAAGATCGGCTGGATAATTTTATTCACCAAATTTCTTAATAATCAATGATAATTTGAAAGTTTTGGAGTCATATAATGACAAAATATCATTAAGCATCGATGGGTTCATTCCCAGAACTTGATACGATTGATTGGTTAGTTGATTGGAATTACGTTGGCGAATCATACAAGGGAAGTACATCGTATAGAAACAACCTAAGAATACCAGGTGCTCAGGCTCATATTGAATTTGAAAACATACCTGAAAGGCTACAACCCTGCTTCACCAGAAAAAGATAGTAAAGAGAAAACTACGATATGCATATGCTGCTCAGCCTTAATCATTTCCTGGTCTCAGGAACGATGTACCTAACACCTCTTAATTCACACGAAAGGTGCACAGAAAGAATCCGCGCAAACTGGAAAAATGCACACAGTCCATCAATCTCTCATACACGTTATTGTACAACAGGGGTGGCCAACCTATGGCGCTTGCTCCAATAAATTCCGCATTGTATGATTAGAAGTGGCGCATTGAACTCCAGAGTAAAATTTCAAAAAATTACTTATACAATTTATCTATATATAAATCTGAAATGCTTGTGCACGCGTGTTCACTTATAACGCAAGAACAGGGAATGGATTTTTATGAAACAACTGTTTGTTAGGGGATTTACGCAGAAAAGTTTAAAAATAGGTATTGATTATTAGAAATTAATTTTATATATTGTAATTGGCATAAATTACTTGATATAAAATCCAAGATGGAAGATTAACGATATTTGAGCAACCTCAGTGTGTTAGTGACCACGTGACATGTTAGCTGGCCAATATCATTGGATTACTAAAAGGGCTGGATTACTAAGTTTGTATGGCGCATCTTAACTAAAAAATGAAAAAATTGACGCATGAATTATAAAAGATTGGCCACTTCTGTTGTACAGCAACCGGAAATTTATCGAAACACAATATGCTTCCCATCGTATTTGAACATCTCCGTCGTGACTCTATCCATGCTAGGATTCTTACTACACTTCAATATTCCAATTGTTACCCTCATAACCTCTTCACCAATTTGTTTGTCATGCTCATATTCATTCATTGCATTCTTCTTCAAGTTCATTCTTATCTTTTTCTGCAATAGGTTTGTAAAGCTCGTCGAAATACTCTCCCCATCTATCCTAACTATCAACCACCCTAGATTCATCCCACAGCATTTTATCATTTTTATCTTTCACACCAGACACACTCCTATATCGTTCCTATCTCAAATATCTTATATACTTTCAGAATATTCTTTTATTCCCTTCAAACTCATTACATTTCTTATATTCATCTACCCTCATATTTCCATTTAACATTCTCAAATATGCTTTCAGCCACAGCATGTGCCACCTCATCATCCCACCATGCATCACCATTCTTCCTATCTATTCTTACTTCATCAACCACTTCTCTCGCAACACTCATTACACACTCCTTAATTACCTCTTGTTCGTCTTCCGTAGTTTTAGGTTGCAATTCTGGCTGCACTGCGAAGCATCTCTCCATTTTTAATCTGCAAGATTTTTCAGAAAACGGAAAACTCGGCCGATCAGATGGTGATGACATAGGTTAGTCTATTTCAAAAACGAAATCTGTTTCCAGCCAAGAAGAATATTTACACTTAAAATAACTTTTGCGGCGAAAAACTTATTTCCACCTTTCGTAAAAACTCTGACACAAACGACGAATTTTTTCTTTTATATACAGTACTTGCAACTCTTAAAAATGAATAATAATGAACTGGGAATATGCTCATGAAAAAATTATTCCCGTCAAAGACCGTCATTTTTTTTTATAATTCACTTTGAATTTTGGAATTTAGAATTTTCCGAAACTATATTGCATGCATAATATGTTATTAATAATAGAAATATTTAAAATATTATGAAGTTTGAGCTTAATTTTGTACATAATAAAATTATATACCTATTCGTTAATAAAACACTTGGTTACAAACAAAAATATTCAAAATCATAAAAACAGATGAACATCAAAGTTTGTGATTATTCAGCAATTTTTTGATGGCAATTGAAGTACGCTGTCATAAGTATAAGAAAAGATGCTGTCATCTGCTAGTGAAAGAGATCGTTAAGAAGAAAAATATTTGTATTTCTATGTTATTTAGAATGTTTACTTTCCATAAAATTAAATAAAAATACTGTTCTTAAAACTCGAAAAATTGAAGAAACTACTGTGCACAGGCCGAATTGGCCGCGTGGAAACGCTTCGGTTCTCCACTCTGGAGGTCCTGGGTTCGACTCTCGGGTCCCACCCCCTTGAAAAATATTTATCATGGGATCCGGCCCGGCCCGTCGATCTCCATCCTCCACAATCCGGCTGACATAATCCCAAGGGATTCAACAAAATAAGAATCATATTTTTTATCAGGCGGAACATAGCCCCTTCCGCAGGGGGGTAGCCTGTGGAAGGATTTGTTTCGCCCCGCCACATAGTATTCTTCCAGAATTGGAGTGTGGCGTCATCTGTTGACTAAAAGATCTCCAGTCACAATCATTAAACAAAAGGTTTAGGTCACTTTATTCGCCTTCGTTTTTAAAAAAAAATCAACCAAAGCGGTGACCAACCAAGCCTTCGTTTTTTAAAAAAAAATCAACCAAAGCGGTTAACCACTACGCTGCGCTGCAATTTTTAGGTATATAAGCGGCGTGCTTAAATATGCTTTAATTCCTCGATTTCTCAAAAACTATTAGTTTGTGAACCTCATATATATATTAATAAAATTTTGTTTTTTTATCGATTCCCCTACATCTAAAACCGATCAGGCGTCATGACATTTGACCTCGATTTTTTTAAAAACAAAGGCGTAGTGACTAAACCTTTTTATAGGAGTTACTTTTCGATGGCCCTCAACCTGTATGTTTAAAGCCGATCGAAATCGGTGGGACGAAGGTTGTGGCCTCCCCTTGTCAGTGCCATAGCTTTCATTTACCGTATCATTCAGGTCATATTATAGATAGAATATATCTTTTTCATTCTCACTCGTACTATTCATAGGAGCATACTCAAAAACATTCTCTGAAATTGAAATGACCGAATTTTTTGTTTTACATTTTTACGCCCCTTTCCAATCAGGAAGATTACTAAGAAGCGGGACCAGTCCCAACCACGGGCTGTACCCACACCCTTGAAGGGGGCTGGATGGTGAAGATCGGGGATCGCCGGACCGGGCCCAGCACCCCGAAAAAACTTTTCAGGAGATGCCGCACCTGTAAGATGATCAAACCAATATGGACTGTCAACTAATGATAAATGACACGACGCGGAAAGCAGGAAAACAGACGCAGGTGTAAGTGCGGGGAAATCGGAGAGATTGTTGATGTGGTGAGGGTCGGTCGACTGGCAGAGTCAATGCGGTTGGTCAGCCACAAGTGTAAGGACTATAATCTAGAGACAAATAAAGTTTGACTCTTAACGAAGATTGTGTAGTGAATGGTTATCACATATACTACATAATTGGCGCCCGAACAGGGACTCGAAGAAAGATGGAAATGGCAACCGACGATCAAGAAGAAAATTGAGCGATTTCAGTTCAAAGCGTTTGACAAGAATAAAACGAACTGGGATGTCTACATTTTCCAATTTGAACAATGTGCCGAGCGAAGGGACTCGGAGGGAACGGAATAAACGCAACATCAGCAAGGAGGACCCTCTTGCTGGCCTATGTAGGATCAGAACCGCTATCCGAAATCCGAAATAACTTAGTTTTTTACCCATGTGATGTGAACACAGAGGACTATAATGAAATTACAGCGGCGTTCCAGAAGCTATACAGTATAAAACGACATTAACAATTTTTGCAGCACGTTTTGATTTGAAAAAGCGACCAGAGAAGAAAATGAAACATTCACACAATTCGTAAACCGACTGCTAGAACTGAGTAGTGTTTATGATTACGGAACGAATCTAGATGAAAGACTAAGGGATCGATTTGCGGCAGGAATAAATTATCTGAAATTTGTAGTAGAAGAGCGAAAGCGATGGCCTGATGGAAAGGATACCGGGGACAGTCCAGTGAGTTTTAACAAAGTGTTTAATCTCGCGCTCACAATGGAAAGAGAAGAACAAGAGGTAAGACAAGGCAAGGAAGAAACAGCTCAGGCTGTTCAACAGTCGAAATATTCAAGATACGAACCACGAAAACCGAAAAGACAACAGAAGATGGAGGAAGTGTGTGAACGCTGTGATACGAGAAAGCATGCCGATGAGAGAGAATGTCGAGCCAGAAACGCTAAATGCAACCTATGCAGTCAATATAGACATCATGAAAGATAATGCCAGAGAAAGAAGGAAATAAGGAATAGCGCCGAACTTAGAACAAAACCAGTGAGATTAATAAAAGCAGACACAGACGACGACGACACGGATTCGATAGAGGAGAAAGGAGAGGACAAGTTAAGCCATATAAACTATATCAAAAAACGGAAGCACTTGACAATTGAAGTAGAGATCAATGACCACTTTATGAAAATGCATTTCGACACAGGAGCCTCGCAAACGGTGATGGGAGAGAGAAACTGGAGAAGGTTGGGAAGACCAGAATTAAAACCAAACAGAAAATTTAGTAGGATATCAGCGAAAGCTCTAACGATGTTGGGAGAAGGAAGAGCAAGGGTAACGCACAGAGGCCAAACAAGAAATCAGAAATTCGTCGTAGTAAAAGAAAATGATGTGCCCTTATTTGGGTTACCATGGATCGAAGCATTCGGGATAAACTCCTACCAGGAGTGCATTAAGATAAAACAACCGGAGGTAGAGAAGAGAGAAGAGAACGGGGAAACCCTAGAGACATAAACGAACTAGTGGAGGAATTCTCGACAATATTTGAAAACCGGGAATATCCGAAAATTTCAAACAAAAATACACCTAAAGCCGGAAGCGATGTCAATAGCCCTGACAAGGCGAATCTCATTTGCATTAAAGAAACCGATAGAAAAGGAAATACAACGCTTGGTTGAAGAGGGGATTATAGAACCGGTCGACCCTTCCGTAACACCAATTGAATAAGCGACACCCACAGTTAATATAAAGGAAATGGCGTGTTCCGAATTTGTGGTGATTTTCGTGCGACCAACAATCTCATGCCGTTTTGAAGAGTGACGACAAAGATCGCAAAGGGAGAAACTATTCGGTGATCGGTGATCGATTTAAAGGATGCCTACCTACAAATGGAAGTAGCCGAAAGCTCGAGGAAATATTTAATAATTGCCACCCATCTGGGTTACTTTAGATATAAACGACTACCGTTTGGAATCGCGTCCGCCCCGCAATTTTTCAACGATACATGGATGGGCTATTACAAGGAATACCAAATGTAGGAGTATATCTAGATGATATCAAAATAACGGAGAAAACGAGAACGGAACCTACAGAATCTCCGGGAAGTAATGCGACGACTCCAGACGGCCGGCATCCGCACTAGAGTGACAAAATGCCACTCCTAAAACCATCTGTGACATACCTCGGCCACAAGATTGAAAAAAAGAAATCCACCCAACTGAAGAAAAAGTGGAAGCTATAAGAGAGATCCCATCTCCAAAAAATATAAGGGAACTAGCTACGGGCGTTCATAGGAACTATAAACTATCATGAGAGGTTCATACCTCATTTACAAGGAAGATGTGCCAATTTATATCGACTTACTGGCCGGAAAGTACCGTGGAGGTAGACATATAAAGAAGAAAAAACATTCCGACAGCTAAAAGGAATATTATCGTCATCAGATACTATTATACCGTATGACGAAAAGCTCTCGATCATCCTGACTTGCAACACTAGTGAATATGGATTGGGAGCTACTATTTTCCATCAGTTACCAGATGGAAGCGAACGTCCAATCGCATATGCATCAAGGACGCTATCGGAAACAGAGAAGAGTATGGACAGGGAAGCCCTAGCTTTAGTTTTTGGAGTTAACAAATTTCATCAATATCTTTATTGCCGAGAGTTCAAACTGATCACGGACAACAAACCGTTAGAAAGAATTTTTGGAAATAAAAGAGATCTCTCGAAGATGTCGAATAATCGGCTAATACGCTGGGCGTTATTACTATCAGCATATAAATACACCATTAGCTACAGAGCCGGAAAGGAAAATCAGTGTGCTGACGATCTCTAAAGGTTATTGTTACCGATGAGAGAGATATCACCAAAAGCAAGCAAGCAAAATAAGTGATTAGAGGAAAAATGGAAGACAGCATTACAGAGGCAGTTTGAAGAGACATACCAAGAAAGATGAAATCATGCGTCGAATTATAGAATACACGAAAAAGGGTTGGACGAAGAAAGGAGAGTAATACTCGTCCATATTTCAGAGAGAGACTGGAACTGTCGACCGAAAACAACATTCTGATGTGAACTGGAAGGATAATACCAAAGAAACTACGAGACCAGGTACTCACTGTATTACACGAAAGGCACCTCCTCTTGCATCTTTCCACACAGGCTGCCCATCTATGGAGGGATTAGCCGGATTGTGGAGGGTGGAGATCAATTGGCAAGGCCCAGACCTAGGTTATTTTTTTTTTTAAAGAAGTGGGAATCCGAGATTCAAACCCAGGTCCTCCTACGGTCAATCTAGAAGCTCAAACACTAAAATGATGGACCAATTTCAATCAAAGCGACAGTTTTGGCAAAGAGGGGAAGGACAAATACGTAATTGTGCAATATGACTAATGGTGGGCGAGTCTAGTATTGTGAAAGTATAAGTTCATCTTTATAAACTAAAACTCTATATTTGGTTTTGATTTTTATATTAATTCCTTTTTCCACCATTACCATTATTATTTTTACATATCCCAACCCTTCTTCTTCTACATACTAGAGGTTTGAGAACTGCTAAAATAGATGATGGAAAGTCAAGCACATTGATTAGTGTTACTGATCATAGAAGAATTACGAGACATCAATCAATTAAACCAAGATCTTCATTGTTTAATAGTTACCAGCACATATTTGAAGTGGGGAAAGAAATAGTTTTGGGAGAAACTTATATATTTTACATCATCATTGGAACTTAACTGATATGTATTTTTCAGAAAACATTTGATTAAGTTAAGGAGGAGTGAATCAATACATTCTCACATTTCAGCTATTACTGTAATCCATAAATATGCCATTCTAGAATTTTTAGAAATACATGAAAGGTTGTCTTATGTCTATTACCATCTTGTGAGACACAAATGGGAGAATATTCCAATTTGTCCAGTTAAGTGACCAAACTCACATAAATCTAGCTGGACAGGTAAAGTTTGATGATACATTAAAGCCAAAAGTCTATTAAATCCTGATGTTTATATACTAATTTGACATAAAAGAATACAATAATGACTATTTTTTACCTTATTTGGAAGCAGTTAGATCACTGAAATGAAAATCACAAAAATTAAATTGTGTACTTTTTACCACAATCTTTAAAAAGATACTTGTCTTTTATTTTAAATAAAAGTAAAATAAATTCTAAAATACCTGTAGCAGTACATAAATTAACCATAAGCAGTTGTTTGGTTGAGCCTATTTTCTTGGCATTGAAGAATAAAATCTGAAATTTTTAAAATCACTTAATTTGGATTTGTTAATAAGATTTTACTGCATTTTAAGCAAAAAAACCAAATAACCAAAACAGACAAAAGAAATTTTGTTTGCAATTGAAAATGTAGAAATCCAATCAATATAAGACTATTGAAATTCTATATCTTGGATGAATGCAAAATAATTATTGAATCTCATATCCAGAAAATATTTAAAATTTTTTTATCGGATGATGGTGCATCAACAGCACTATTTTCAGCATACTGCTTCAATCTTTTTTCTATGCACTGATATGCTATTTGGATAATTGTTATCTATGCAAAAAGCATTGAAAAAGTAATAAACTATTTTACTATATATTATTTTGATAGTAACTACTCCTTATCTATAAATCATCAGGGGAAATATATTTTTCATTAATTGGTTAAAATGGAAATAAAATTATTAGAACTGCATTTTATAATATTCAAAAAAACTGAAATTGTCTAACAGAAAAATAAATAAATCTATAGGACATATGCCACATTAATCCTATTACTGGATGATTGAACTTCCACTAAAGAATCTCATCTAATAACTGACTTTTAGTTCTTGTTGTAATCTAAAAATGCCAACTATTTCATTGGATCACTGAAATTTTATATAAAAAAAATTGCTTATTTTGCCAATCTTGTATACAGTACATAACAAAGTTATAAAAAAATAAATTAGAAAAAAAATGCTTAAACTATTAAAAAGACAACAAAAAATGTAATAAATATTGAAAATTTCAAAAGATTTTGAAAATGATGTGAGATTTCACAATTTTAATTTTTTTTTAATAATTTTGCATATTAATTAGCCTTAATTTAAGTAGATATTTGGCAGTGAAAGGGTTAAATTTGATATATAAAAAAAATTATACCTATTAGAACAGAATGGCCAAATGAAATTTATGAGCCTACTTTAAGCATAGATAAGAAAACTTAAGACCGAACTCCAATATCACTTAACCAACCTTACGTTGATACAACACCTCTCGTTACCAAACAACATCTCAAATGCTTGTCGATTGCGTTGTCCTTTTTTAGTACTCGAGTGACGAACACCACCGCACTCGCTCATTTACATACTTATACGTAACAATTTCAAAGTTATTAGTTTACAGAGTATTTCATTCATGTCATTATCTTTACAATTTATTTATATATCGAACAAAAATACTGATACGGATCATTCTTATTTTCACATATCAGTTCAGTGG
>AYEL01075211.1:0-14353 GCA_000484575.1 Olivierus martensii | reverse complement strand
CACATCAGTCATTTAGTGCAAAACTGGTTGTCAGACAACATGGATACGTTTTGGTCTAAAGAATTCTGCCTCCTAACAGTCCAGATTTGAATCCTTTGGACTACTACGTATGGAGCGTTGTTGAAAGGGTCTCTAATAGGTCGAGACATCCTAATGTGGCATCTCTCCAGGCTGCTATTGTGGCAGCGTTTTCGAACTTGAACAAGCAGGTATTGCGCAGGATAGGTTGAGACATCCTAATGTGGCATCTCTCCAGGCCGCTATTGAGGTAGCGTTTTCGAACTTGAACAAGCAGGCATTGCGCAGGGCATGTCATCGTTTCCGGTCGAGGATCGAGGCAGTAATTGAGGCAGAAGGGAATTACATCGAGTAATTTTAATCTAAAGGGATCCAAAATTAATGTGCAAATGATAATTTTGATAATTTTATTCTTTTTGTTAAATAAAATTTTGTTTAATTAAATTGTTTATTTTGTCCGGATTTAGCTGGCGCACCCTGTACTTTTAAACAATCTTTCACAACTTTTCAAACATTTGTTTGGTGTCAATACTGAGCCTTCATTTCCTTCCTGATTCTGTAAACAGTCCTTATCGAGAAGCCGGTTAATTTCTCCACCAAATCTATGATATAAATTGTAGATTTTTCTGGATTCAGTTCTACCCAGATTCTTTCTATCAATCTGCCGTAAACATTAATTTAAAAGTATAATTTGTTTCACTTAATTATGAATCTTTCCTCTCACATTATTCTTCATATAAGAACAGACGCCATCTTACTTTTAGAATAATCTCAAATACGAATATTCTTGATTACAAAATTTTTTATTTTTTTTTAATTTCATATTTTTCTACAATCAGATTTTTATTATATTGAGGATAAAAATACAAATTACGATTGCAGCGAGATTTTGAAACTTTATATATGAAAGTATTCTGATCAATATTTCTTCTTGTAGATGAATTATAACTGCTTCATTCAGTGACGTCATTGTTATCTCAAAGTGGAACAGCTATAGTATTAGTATAACTGGTTTTGTCTCAGCTATAGTATTCTTATATTTTTAGATTTTTTCATTTATTTTACTTATTTAAATTTGAAACTTTTCTTTTCCAAAGATGGAATGGTGTTCTCTAAAATTACTTACAAATAAATTTCTGTAATGTTTTGAATGTTTGAAATTTGATTTATTTATTAGAAGACCAGATTTATTTCATAAATAACCAATTTAAAAAGCAGTACAGAAATACCTCACATAGTCTATTTCAAATAGTCCAGTTTCACTATAGTCCGGATTGTAATTGTTAATAAAAAATTTTTAATTTGCTTATTTTTTTAGAATAAATATGAAATGTAAGTGTGCTTGCTACTTACTACCTATATATGACTGGAATAGCCACTATGATGAGCTGAGATAAGCAGGAGGCTGCTCCAGTGTTGCCAAATTTATCTGAACAACATTTATAGTGCCTTCCTCTCAAGTGCAATGTTGTCGTTGTTTACCGCAAACGCTTAATTGAATCATTGAATGGGAACAAATACTGGGCATATCGGCGTTTGCGACTCATCAGCCTGTGGCTGCCCAGTTCAAGTGAGAATCCGCCTTTACGCAGAGCACCGCTCTGGGTTTGTAATGGCGCCGAGCGGCCGACTTAAAGAAAGCAAATGCGTTCACCTGCTGGGCGAGCCCTCTTTATTTGTCTTTATGGGCTCGGATCCATTTTCTATCCACTTATGTCTATTATAAATCTTTATAAAAGATTTTAATGTTTAATGCGTACAAAATAATAATGTAAGAATTTATATTTAAAAAACATATGAGCAAATCAAAAATTTCTTGGAACCAATTATAATTTTTCTCATAGGTTACGTACCTCAAATAGTCTGGTTTCAATTAGTCCGAGAAGAAAGAAAAACCAATTAACCAGACTATGCGAGGTATTGCTGTAGTGTCAACTATAATTGCAAAATTTTAAATTAATATATAGCATTTCCAAATTGGAAATTTGGAAGTTGTTCTGATAGCCAAATTGAATAAAAATATTAATAAGGGTATTAATAAGATCCAAGATGATATTACTTAGTCACAAATTTAATATTAAAATCATAGTTTAATTCTAAATTATTCCACAAGGGGAATTTGGATAATTCAGAGATTTCTTTGGTTATGCAATCTTTTAGTCAGTTTACATTTATACAAAATTCAAACTTAACTATTTTGTTTCTATTTTTATCATTACTTCCCTAGAAGATATTTCCACTTATTTCTATTTAGATTACGATAAATTTATGTCTATATTATATTATCCTTTACAAAAATTTTCAAAAATATATCTATCCAATCAATTAATATTGTGGTAAAAAAAATTAAATTGCTAATACCAATATTATTTTGAATCACCACTTTTATTTTGAAATACTTATTGTATAGTAATATAAAGAAGATTCATAATAAAAATAAATAAATTTTATGTTATATCTTTTAAGATATAAAATAAAAAATAGAAATTGCATTCCTTTTACCTTTCTGTTCTTCCTTTAGACGAAACTTTTGAAGAATTAAAGTAACAGCAATTTGCAATTCTTCACCTACACATATTTTCTTTCTTTCTTTCTTTGTCATATTTAATGGTGATCTTTAAAATTTAAATAGCACATTATTTCAGTATATCAATAATATAATACAAAATAAATTTTAATATTAAAAACAACAAAAATTAGTTTCTAAATTACAAACTTTTATAAAAAATATTACATTAAAATAATCTATTAAGAAATAAAATAATTGTTGAACAAACTATATATGCATATTGTATTGACAACATGAATATATAGTTTAGTAAATTTATTAAATTTGCATAGTTGTCAATTTCAATCAATACTAGACCTAATGGGTGAAACTTACAAATTTTCCAAAGTTTTCTAAATTACCAGAAACAAAATTTCAATATTTAAATTTAAAATACATTAATCTAAAAACAATCAAAATAATTTCATAATAAAATGAATAATTGTTAAAACTAATGAAACAAGTGTTAAAGGCTGTAGCTGGGTAAGCAATGGAAAGTGGACTTTACATCGATTTGGCTGATTTTTTTTTAGAGGTTGCTTTCTGGGTAACATTTACTTTTGCCAAATATTAACGTCAAAATACCGATGGTTCCCCAGAAAAAATAATTTTCGAATTTTGAAAAATAATTTTTTTTCTCAGGAACCGTTGTTGCAAAATACATGAAATTAGGTTATGGTATTAGGTGCATAAGATCTATAACTGGTAATTTTTTCGTGATTCCCACTTTACAGGAAATGTGGAAAATAGCAAAATACATGAAATTAGGTTATGGTATTAGGTGCATAAGATCTATAACTGGTAATTTTTTTGTGATTCCCACTTTACAGGAAATGTGGAAAATAGCAAAAAAAAAGGTTTAAAAAATAAAAAAAATATCTTGTCTTCAGAGGGCAATCACCATTTTTTCGCCAAATATTCCTCATATCCTCCCCTATAATATATATTAATTTCAAAATTTTCCAATTGGTATAACATATTCATATTTGTAATATTTTACATTCACAGCGAAGTTTTCTCAAAACTTGAAAATGTCGGTTCTTGGTATTGAGCCAACGCTGATAGATTAGAATTTCTTTCTGTCGTCACGTGGTTTAGATGTTCTACAAAAAGGCTTCAGGATTTTAAAATGATGTCCACGTTAAACAGTGTTACGAAAACTTGAGATTTTAATTCTATTATAGAATACTAAAGATTTATAACTGGTAATTTTTTGTTATTCTCACTGCAAAGAAAATATGGGAAATAATGAAAAATTAATACAGTTAAGTATTATGTCCACATCTTTATTGAAACAATGAAAAGGGTCAAAAAAATAAAATGTTTTGTACTTGATTCATCATTTTTTCTCAAATAATCCTCATCAGTGTCTATATTATATATCGCAAGGAACAAAAGTTAGAATATAGTTTTTATTATTAAAAACCAACAGTTACTAAATGTTACAAAAAAAATAGTTATATACAAAACAGTTACAAAAAAATATAAATATATGCAATTTGAGGAAATTGAGGTTCGACAAATTTTATTTTTTAATTATATTTTTGAAGAAAACCTTTAAAATATCGATTTTTTTTTAAGAATAACGTTATAGGCTCATGAACTAACTTTGGGAAATGTCCTCAACTTTTTAAAAATTTTTCTTTTCATGTCGGTTATAACAGGAAAATTTTCCCATCCCATTCATTTCGTTATAAACATATTCGACTGTATATATCCCATTCCACTAAACAATTTGTTTTAGGCCTTGTCGGTCTGTCATTCCTTCTCTTCGATAATCCCTCTAAAAAATTTGTTTTAGGCCTTGTCGGTCTGTTTATTCTTTCCCTTGCTTTGGGAAAGAAAACAGAATTTTCAATGTCTTACTTGTCATGCGTAATCAGATTGTTCAAATAATTATGTGCTTAATCTCTTTATTAATTTCTATTTTTGCCGGCTGCTTGAATTAAAAATCCCGAAGCCTTTTCGTAGAACATCTAAACCACGTGACAACAGAAAGAAATTCTAATCTATCAGTTTTGGCTCAATGCCAAAAACCGACGTTTTCAAGTTTTGAGAAAAATTTGCTGTGAATGTAAAATATTACAAATATGAATATGTTATACCAATCGGAAAATTTTGAAATTAATGTATATTATAGGGGAGGATATGAGGAATATTTGACGAAAAAATGGTGATTGCCCTCCAAAGACAAGATATTTTTTTTATTTTTTAAACTTTTTTTTTTGTTATTTTCCACATTTCCTGTAGAGTGAGAATCACAAAAAAATTACCAGTTATAGATCCTATGCACCTAATACCATAACCTAATTTCATGTATTTTGCAACAACGGATCCCGAGAAAAAAATTATTTTTCAAAATTCGAAAATCTTTTTTCTCTGGGGAACCATTGGTATTTCAACGTTAATATTTGGCAAAAGTAAATGTTACCCAGAAAGCAACCTCTAAAAAAAAAATCAGCCAAATCGATGTAAAGGCCACTTTCCAATGCTTACCCGGCTACAGCCTTTAATATATAAATAAGAAAGTAATTTGTATATAATTTATTTATTTATTTAAATATTAGAGAACTATACCTCAATGGTTTATAATTTAATTTTCTTCCACCAAAATGCTAAAACACATTTTGGTGGAAGAAAATTAAATTATAAACCATCTGCAGTTATTCTGCAGTTGTGACTATACTTGTATAAAATATGGTATAATCCTAATGAAGGCATTTAAATCAACTGAAAATATATTTAAATAATTGATAACTTGAGATATTTAGTAAGTACAGTGATGCCTCGCAATTCGAAGTCCCACAATTTGTCAGTTTCGCAATTCAACATTTGAGTTTTGCGGGATGGCGCATGCACGTGCATGGAATTGTGTGATGTCATTTGCTATTTGTCAGTTCTTTTTGGGCTACTTTGGTGTTTGCCCGTGTTGTTTGTGTTAATTTTCAATTTTACATTTTTCCGAAAGTAAAAAATTTGTAATTATTATTATTTTTTTGAGTGAAATGTAAGGATGGGTTCAAAGAGAACTGACCAGAGGAATAATTCCGAAAAGAAGAACACTCGATTGAGCAAAGAGACAAACAAAAAAGTTGTAGATAAATTAATAATGAACAAGCCAAACTTCCCCTGGCGGATAAAGTTTATCCTTTATCTGCCAGGGGAAATTTGGCTTGTTCATTATCAATTTGTAAAATGGTTTATCCCCTGTACGTTAGTTGTCTATATTTGAGTTGTAGATAAAGTGCAGAAAGGTAGAACAATTAAAATGTAACTTGAGTATGGCATTTCTAGGACAACTGTGGAAACGTTTTGCAACAGAGAAGATTATGGGTGCTAGGGTGTCTGCTGGAAGACTTCATTCCAACATCCAAGGGCTAATAATATGTGTTGTGTATAAAATAATGTATTTTGTAATTTAGTGTGTTATATAATAATAAAACACATGTAATAAAGTAAATAATATAGTGTATCTCTCTCATCTCACTCATTAGGGGAGTGGGATGGGACCGATAATGAATTAATCTATTTTACATAGTCTTATATGGGAAATATTGTCCCTCAATTCGACAGTTTCTCAATTCAAAATTATTTCGGCGACAGATTACTGACAAATTGTGAGGCACCACTGTAACAACAAAGTTGTTGGACTTGTTGCTTTTTGAAGTTATTCAAATCAAATTTTATGCAAAAAAGTTTTCACATTCAAAATATTTTAAAAATCATGTTTGAAATTTAATTATGCAATGCAGTAATGTATTCTTTTATAGTAATGATTATGGCACTACCAAATTAGAATTAACATAATCATCAACAGCTAACTATTAATAATAAAATTGCTGGCATGAGATTTACAAAGGCTTTAGATATATTATTGCAAGTCTAAAATATTATTGTCAGTACTTGATAAGAGTGATTTTTCTCAGTATAAGAGATTTTATTCTAAGAGCAACTATTGCACAGAATAATTGTACAAAAAAGTTCTGCAGTTATGACCACTCAAGAAGTCTTCACATAGTGGGAAAGCTTCTAATAAAAAAGTATGAGAGATTGCTGTTTGCAAAGAACTGTAATCACAATTTTACTTAAGATTGCAAAGTTCAAAAATCTGAGATAAATTCATTATAACTAATTATGCAATTTACCATATTCTTCAATGTAACAGCAATCATTTGAAAAGTTTAATATATTTACCAAGTTTATGTAAATCATCTTTAACATTTATAATGAATATTACATATTTTTGAACATCAAGAATTCAATCTACATCAGATATGGAAATACATAGAATTATTTTAACTTTCATCAAAGATAATTTTCTTTCTAGTGTGGATTACTTGGATCAAATAATCCAGAAATCTACAATCCATTTTAAAAATTTTTTCACAAAATCATGATTCAAATATTATAATTATGGCAAAATTTTGACTTCACATATTGTGAAGTTGGATTTAACAATGAGTATGCTTAGTAATTGTTTAAGTAAAATAAGATTTTTCTATTTTAATCTATAAACTATTGAAAAACATTGTACAAAGGTAATAAGACTAAAAGTACTAATATAGCAATCAAATACACACACAATAAATAAATAATTCAGAGCAATTATATTTAAACCATGATCATAGCAATCATACTTAAACTATATTATAGTGTTATTGTTGGTGCACTCTTTTTTAAACAAGTTTCAATCGTTTTGCTGATTATTACATGGAAAGCCCATTTCAGTCTTTATTACAGTGCCAATACCCATTGAAAGATCATATTCTTCTTTCTCAGTTTATGCCACTTTTCAATTCTGTTAGATTAAGAAGGGAAACTGTTCAAGTGGCAGCAATGGATTGCCTGATATATATTTAATGATCAGGTGAAGGATGAGATTCAACAAGTCAAGTCTGGACCCTCTCGAAACAAATTTGGAGATAAAGTACTCAAAATTAAATGGAAGCTAGCAGGATGGAAGTGAAACACACATCCACAAAGCAATTAGGTTGACTACAGAAATAAGGATCAATGGAACAGATCTGGATCCCTCATATAAATTTTTCAGACATGGAATCCAGACTGGATCACCAGATTGAGGTCAAAGCATTTCCACAAGTCAATTTGGTTAATTTTGGAACTTTTGCTTATGCTTGTCTACTTTTACTGATTTGTATTTTATAACCTAGCACTTCATTGAGCAGCAATAGTTTGTTTTCACAAAAAACAAATGCATTTTATTCAAATATAACATTTTGGATACTTCCATACTCTATTCAGTACATCAAGAACTATTAATTAACATATTTTATAAAAAACATTTCAAATTATAAACTATGGACAATAGTAGTAAATGCAAAAGAATAAAAATTAAGAAGTAAACAATTAAAAACAAAAAATTTTATAAACAAACTAAAAATAATTTGCAAATACATTATCATCATTACTATGCATAATAATCATAACAATTCACATTACTGTGGTAAAATAATTAAACATTATACACAGGGCTCGAAATAACGGTTGCCAGCTCACCATTGACGACTAAGAAATGCAGCTGGCAAGTGTGATGAGATAACATTGGAAATGCTTGATTAATATTTCCAACAATTTATTTTTCATGATTTTTTTGTATAGTCCAGCTCTGATGAGAAAAATTCCGTAGTGCCTGTAGTTCACGAAAGAGGGAGCCACTTTGAGAGGGTTAAACTATTTATTTTAGGTAAATTGTAATAGCTGATAGGTGAAAAATTGGTGAAAATATCCTCTTTTGGTGATTGACCAATCATATAGCTCAACCAGTTCGGTATGACAGTATTAAAAATCCCAGCGGAATTTCGACATCCATTTATCTTATCCCCTAATTAAAGGCTCCCGAGTTCATTGGTGAAGGTCCCATCAGAGGCAAAAGCCGTGTTCTCAAGTTATGGGGCTCAAAATCACGTTTCCTTATGAATTTCTGCAAAACTTTTATAGATAATCGGATATTTTAAATGATTTTAGATCTATCTTATTATTCTGAATCAAATGCAATCAATTTAAATAACGTAAGCCTTATCTTTACGAAGTTACGTAATTTTTTCCCTTACGACAATATATCCGTTCTGAAGCTTGGTAGTGTGGGGGTCACGAATTGCCTCCCCCCAAACGGAGACAGAGTAGGGGAAATTCCAAGGAAAGGGGAGACGTTTTATTAAAACAAACGAAAAGAAATAAGACGATAGTTCGAGTTATAGCTCGCGAACTTCGTCCATCATAATAATAAATCAAAGAATAATGTTTATACAAAATGTCTGCCAGATAGTCGCGAATCGGGCACCTGTCTCGATGAATGTTCGAGAAATAAACATCATCTTTCCCATCCCAGGAAAAAGTTGAACGAAAAGATCACGGGATTTAAGAGCTAACTTTGCCCGGGGATCAATGCACTTGTTCTCCAGTTCGTCCGTCGGAAAGGATACAAAAATCTTTGGTCCGACACATCTACTCCTTCTTGTCTCGTAACGTCTCCTACTTGCTTTCGCAACTACCATCGATTGTGCGACAGCAATTGCCGAACACAAGTGTCCATAGAATTAGTGTGGATAAATGCTGATCTGTCTATTTTAAATTCTTCAAAATCGTCAGGAAGTGAACCTGTATCGTCAGTGTTGAATCATATAACCTGGACTAAAGACTGTGAATTTGGACTAGAGACTATTATAAGTGAACATCTGTCAATTCCTCGAAAAGTTCATAAATTGTATGTGGTAGTTGACGTGGATCCAAAGAATACAGGTATATCTCTCTTATGTTGTGCACGACGATTGTAAAAGTTATCATGTACAAGTCTCTCTAAATAAAAAAGCTGTTGAATTTTAATTCAACGTAGTCTCGTCTCCGTTGTTGAATCCACTCGTTACTCTCCTTACTTGTAACGCGCCGTTTACCGCTCTAGGCCAAACGCCTGTCATATCAACACTGCTCCCATATAGCAACGGCCTCCACATTGGTGTCAGAAGTGGGATATTTAGAAGTCCACATTTAGTAGGGCAAGAGCTAAAAGGGACGTTCAGTGATCAAATTTGCAGATCAACTATAATTGATAACTTCTAGATGACTAACGAGGTGGATTCAGCTGCGAGAGTGGAGATGGCTTCGACCGGGTCACTGACCGCTTTCGCCGGAATGATCCCCTATTTCGCAGGGGAAACGACTCGGCGAATTACGGACTATTTTGATACAATAGAAGAAATTGCCACTATGGCACAATGGTCAGATAGACAGAAATTAGGGATCACTAAATGTAAGTTAGTAGGGATAGCTAGAGAGTATGCTTGGCGAGATTTTAAAATGAAAGATATAACAAATTATAAGGATTTTAAAGCGCAGATGTTGAAAAGATTGGCGAAGGTGCCATACACAATCAGGCTACAAAAATTCCACACTTGCGTCCAACAGAGAGGTGAAGACGTACAGACATATGCTGTTAGGCTACAGTCTCTAGCAGTGGAGACACTGATAGAAGTAACTAGCAATAGCGATGGAGAAAAAAAATAATCAAATGAATTCAAAGAGAAGAACAGGACTAGAAACTCCGTGTACAATTTATCAATGGGATAAATGATAGAATTAAGCAAGCTGTCATGTCCCGGGATCCGAAGACCTTTGAAGAGGCTTTGTTGGTCGCCTCGCGCGAAGAATTCATCGAACAAGCACTGGCAAAATCCCGTCCCTATGTGGGAAAAATAGGAGAGATTTGCGAGACGAGTCCCGCCACCATTGATCCGGGCACCGTCGAACAAAATTTAAATAGAGTGCAAAATCTAGAAACAATGATCAAGCAACTTAATGACAGACTCAATAGGCTGGAAGCAATATTAGAAGAGCGAGCGAATTTCTTACGGCCTAGGAATCAAAGAAGTACGTATTATGACGAACCGTCTCCACCACAGCATTATTATAATATATCGGGAGTCAGACAACCGGATTATTACAGGTCGCCACTATATAGAACTCCGTTTAATAATAGGGCCAATCATGAGACTCGAAATTACGGAGAAACATCTATAGCAAAAAGTTCGCCGCGTCAGAATTTAAGCAAGTGACAAGTAGACGAACGCTGTCGGGGCTTACTGCAATCGCCTGATATTCAGCAAAAGTTACAGGGCAGAACGCGCCGTCGAAGACGAATTCTCGACAGGAAGGAGATAAGACCGCCTATAATCAAAGCAGTAAACAAAAACCCGAAACCGCTGTACAGGTAGGCCTCGATTAGCGCGAATAATTGGTTCCACGAATTTCTCGCGCTAATCGAATTCGCACTAATTAAAGTATTAACTCTATGGAAAATATGGTAATTGGTTCTTGCTTTGTGAGATTCCTGCCATTAGCTAACTTCACAATGAATAACTCTTAAACAGTTAGTGTTAAGTTTATTGTAAATATTTATTTTCATATTTTACATCATTGTTCATCATCTAAATTAATAACTTACCAGGAATTGCGTCTCATATCATCATCAAACCAACCGCCAAATCAAAACTAAAATAGCGAATCGAAAGCGGAAGTTGAGCGCCGCCTGGCCGCCAATTCTGGGTCGAGAATTGAGTGAATAGGCCGATTTGCAATTAAGCATTGCAACTTTATTGAATCAGTAAATTAGTTCCAGATAGCATTAATAAGCGAAGTTAATGAACCAATGAGAAATTTTTAACAAGTTTTCTATTTGTTTATTAGCAGAATACGACACCAAAAGATAACAAAAACAAATATTTTTCACAAGTTTTATTTTAAATAAAGAAATCAGATAATAAACAAAAGAAAATAAATAATATCGGTAGTACAGCAATATAATAGGCAAATAAATTTGTAAAGATATCCTTATTTAAAAAAATTTAACAAAGAATGCTTTTATGTCGCTCAATCACATCCATTTTTTGCTGTAGCGTAATCACTTCTCTTTTTTTCGTTTCCTGTTTTATCATCAAAAGTGTTCTTCCTTTTATCCATTTCGATACTTTTTAAAAGAGAAAATTCTGTACTCTACTGTATGTATACGATAGCAAAGCTAAATAATAGTACAGTAATGTTAAACAGAAGGCAAAATCAGGAAGTGAATTTTTGTTTTGTAATTTGAATATCACATTATCGGCCATCTACGGTTTAGGACAATTGTATTCTATTATTCTTGTTTCCTTAACGGCAAAAAGCCCATCTTTCTGATATTTCATCCCATCAAAATCGTGTGACCGTTCTTGGACTGCTCCTCGTTCGGTTTTACTAACCGAAAATTTGAACGGCAAAAAGCCCATCTTTCTGATGTTTCACCCCTTCAAAGCCAAGCAAGGTTGTTAATTGACATCATAAAAGGAGCTTTGTTAGTAAGACTGGTCTGTTTGCATTCATAAAAGGAGCTTTGTTAGTAAGACTGATCTGTGTTTACAACTCGATCATAAAAGGAGCTTTGTTAGTAAGACTGATCTGTGTTTACAACTCTCAAAAATCGAATCTTTTCTCGCGCTAACCGAATAACGGTATCAATTTTTTAATTCATTTGTTAATTGACATCATATAAGGAGCTTTGTTAGTAAGACTGATCTGAATCTTTTCTCGCACTAACCGAATAACGGTATCAATTTTTTAAGTCTCACTAATCGAATTCGCGCTATTCGAAGTCGCGCTAATCGAGGCCTATCTGTACACTATAACATCAGTTAGGGAAAGACTACCCCAACGCAATCATAATAAAAATGGAAATGTTAATCAAGGAAAGGATTTTCACGAAACAAAATCGTCCATAGATGCGGATCCGTGTTTGAAATGTCTGATTAACGGGCGATTAAATCATTTAACCATCGACACCTGAGCTAAAGTCACTTTATTATCAAAAACATTTGTAGACTCCCTGGATGAATTTAAATTCTCACGACGCAATAGGCCTCAGGAATTGTGAAGTGTTACGGGACATCCAATAAAAACATACGGTAGGTACATATTCACATTCCAAATAGGTCCACTTCAATTCAGACATGCTTGTTATGTGGTCGATCCACATATATCCGCGCCAAATGATGGTATTCTAGGCCGCAATATAATTACTGATCAACATTTAGTTATCTCATTGCTCGACTCAAGAATTACTTTAGCCGACAGTACACAAGTCACATTTAAGGGCAAAATGTGCAACTAAACCGCCGCCCGAATTAGAAACAAGCGTAGAGGGAACCGTACTAAGAAGCAATTGTGTGTGCAACTAAACCACCGCCCGAATTAGAAACAAGCGTAGAGGGAACCGTACCAAGAAGCAATTGGGTTCCCAGGCTAGCAATTCACATGCAAAGCCGAATTCCGTACACTTAGATCAAGACAAGGCTACACGATCACAGACTGCAACGGTAGCTAAAGTAATAGAGAACGCTAAAACGAAACGAAAAGTACTAGTACAGGCAAACCGATTAAAATCTGCTACCGGTGGAGTAGAGTCAGGTCCACTGCGACCCGATTCCTCACCTGACAGAACTCCCGAACAGGTTATCGACCATGGATACGAATTATTTTCTCCAATAAGGCCAGATTCCAGATTGAACGAAGAACCGAGCTCTCAACCGCAGATTCATCAAAATTATGCCATGAGAAGTTCAGGAGCTAACGTTTTTGAAGGATGAAAGAAATTAGCTTTTTTTCATACATTGGAAATGTTTTTTTGGAGATAGTTTATACAGTATGTTAATAATCACGTTGGATTCAAAATAATTCTCTATATTAAAAGTTCATTAGTTATTTAATATATAATAATTAAATTTTATAAAATCATATGATATAATAAAAAATTTAATCTAATGATATCCAAAATATCACTTTTGTTACAATGAAATCTTTCTTAACATTTTATTAGCTTGTTCTTTTTAAGACGCGAATCGATGAAAATGTTATTGAAATTATATAGTTTCATGAAATTTATTAATGATATTAAATAATATAGCATGATTTAGTATTTAGGGGGAAAATAGGCCTGATATTCAGAGATCGATTTATCAGTATTCTTAGTAAGCGCAATATTAGTGATTTATGAGATCAAAGCTCCCAAATCCAAGTATTGTAATTGAAAACGTATTGTAACTAAGAAAATCTATGAATACAAATGCCTAAAGTAGCGGTTTTAGTATGGCTACAAGTAAAATCTTTATACGTGCATGTAGCATGTAGAGTATAATCTGCGTTTAGTTTCTTTTGAACTCTCTCTCTCTCTCTCTCTCTCTCTCTCTTTTATTTAAAAATAGTTGCCTATAATACACATTAACCAAAAAATTGTTCCAGAAAATACACATTGTTTTCTTTAAAGAGATACCCCAAAATAAATTGCACTTAAAGTGCGAAGAACGTAAATCTTCCCTGCGGATACTATTAAAGGAGATCTTAATTACTTTTCATAATATAAAAGTAAACAAAGTTGTAAGATCTTACATTATTTATGTTTTTAATTTAATAGCAACTTTTTTAATACGGAAACCTTTTATAAATAAAACTCTTTCTTCAGTTAAACAGGATTTTAAAGAATATAAAAGATAACAGTTTTTAAATGACTTGTATTGAAAGCATTTATAATTATGAAATATTTTTTAATTAATTTAATGAAGTTATTTTTTAATTACAGAAACTTCTTTTTTAACTAATTCTTATTTTATTATTAAGTTGTTTACGCTCAAACACATTTTTATTTAATAATTTTTCATCAATTTTTAACAAAAAGTCTGAAAACAGCAATAATTTTTCGTATCCAATGAAATGCAGAATTTACAACTAATCAAAACATATTTTAAGATA
>AYEL01075209.1:0-10426 GCA_000484575.1 Olivierus martensii | reverse complement strand
ATACTATATATTATTTAAATATTTGATTTATTTAATGGTTTTTATCAATATTATTACTCTACTTTCCATACTGCTTGGTCTCTTAAAACAGTCAATACAAATCAAACAAATTTTGAAAGATTAAAACATTCTTCAATTTAGGAATCTTTCTGAAGATATTTTTATAATTTCAATTTATAACAACAATATTTTTTTTCGAATTGTGATTGATTCGAAATACAGTAAATGTTTTGGCTTTATTGTATGCTTTAAGCATAAAAATAGTTTTTTTTTATTTTTTCTTTTTGCCAGAAAAATCTTTTGAGATTTTTCTAAGCCATAATTCCTTTTATATATCTACTTTGTTTGGATATAAAAAAAAGAAATATTGTTACAAACTCTTTTCCATCACTATTATTATTTGAACTACATCGTACAATGCTAATGTATTGGCATAAAAATCTGATAATATTATCGAGATACATTTGGTCCAATATTCAATGCTTTTCGATTAATTTAAACTAAAACTACAGTTTATTTCTATTATTATTTTAAAGAAATAATTTTATCTGTTTTTTTTCATATTTATGTAGTTAACAAATAAAATTACTCTGACAATTATATTATTAGATTAAAAATTAATTTTTATAGAAACGCATAGTGATAAGAAATATAAAGAAAAATATATAAATTCGAAACTTTTTATGTTTTCCATTTACTCTTAAGTAGAATAAATCGAAAAGTTTTCTGCTTTTAGTCAAAAAAATATTTTGTATTCTGTTTGAAATTTTTTGTATAAAGTACAGGTACTATATATATTAAAAAAGTTAATTTTGTAAATCAAAATGAATTAGGAATATAAAAAATAAACATATTGTTATACAGTGGCTAAACAGACCATCAACTTAATTTCCTATTTAAGTTAGATCATAATTGATATTTGATTCTAAAATAAAATGCAAATTGTAAATTGTGATGATTCATCTTATCTTCTTTTAAATACCTAAAGGCCCCTATACACGCTCCGACCAGACCACCGGACTGTCGGGTGAAGGGTTGGATAGTGTGTAGGCTTGTCGGCAGACAAATATGGTCAGAGACGACAGTCGGACGGTCGGATGAGAAAACCTCTCGACCAGCCGACTTCCATATGTCTGCTGGTCTGGTCTGGACGTGTGTAGAGTACACCGACAAGGACAGTCGGGCGGAAAGCTGATCAGTTTGGTCGTGTCGGTTGGTCTGGTCGGAGCGTGTATAAGGGCCTTTAGGTATTTAATTTTAGGGATACTAAAATTAAATTAGGGATACTATTATATTATACTATTAGGGATATTATTATATTATTATACTATTAGGGATATTATTACTTTAGGGATACTATTTCACAATTTTCTGATTTATTTTTCCATCAACGAACTTATTTATGAATTAAAACAGAACTAATTCTCTGTCATTTGTTAGCATAATACTAGAATATTTTCTCAATTATTATTTCACACGATCCGTTCTCTATAGATTGTACTAAATTGTTAAAATTTACGAAAACATTATTTTTTTTAATAAAATTTCACTAAAAATAATTAAACATCTATATACAGTATATAAAACGCAATGTTTATGTCTATCTGTTTATGAAGCACAAAAATGCATAGACTGGCATAGACAGACAAACATTACATTTGAATCCCGAGAGGTCAACAGGCTCTGTCTGACAGTTTGCCTCACCGGACTAAACTTTACATGTAGACTTTCTGCGGCCTCGAGGGTAATATAATCTACTCTGAATCGAAATCGTCCCAGGATAGCAACGAAAATGCCTTCATTTAGATCCTTAAGAGTAATATTGACTTTAAGATGTCATCACAGTCGCACGGTGTAAACGGTCATTGTGATGTAACAATGGATGGCATTGGAAACAACTTGAACACATGATATCACGATGACGTAACAATGGTGATGTCATAATGGCATCATGTCGACGTGATAACATAAACGTTGTGTCGTTATGACAAATTTGAAAATGCTGAATAGCATTAGCTGAGAAAAATAAACAAAGACTAATGCAAAAATTTTACTATGATTAGGAAAGCAAAAACATGATTATTTTGCTAAATGAATCTTTAAGAAAATATTTATTATATAGTGTTTTTATAACTTTTATATTTAAAAATAAAATTGCAAATCTTAAAAATATTTTCAATATTTTATTGAAAACATTTTAAGATTTGCTATATTTATAAAGAGCATATACTAACTTTGTTCTGTTTATATTAGTTTATATAAAACCTGATTTCTATTAAATAGATTTTCATGAAATTTGATATTGGTATTATCTTCACACAGACGAATAAAGAAATTCCATTTTGTGAATTTTGCCTACGAATTTCCATTTTACGATTATTGTTATTTTACTTTCTGAAAGAAGTGAGGCTTATAAGATTCTGATTCTCGTTCTATCTGATTGTCTGTGTTTCCCAATATTAATTTAATTTTGAATTAAATAACGGATTTCCATGAAATTTGAAGTAATATTTAACTATTAAAGATAACCTTGCTTCTCATTATTTCACTCTATAAAACTTCAGTTATTCGTAAGTGGCGAACATTCAAATTTTGTATGTAGACTTCGTGCAACCTGCGAGTAACATAAGCTATCCTAGGTCGAGATCGTTCCAGAAGGTGGGACATTTTGGGGTAACAACAAAAATGCCTTCATTTAAATTCTTAAGTGTTATGTTGAATTCAAGATTACATCACAGTTGCGTGGAAAAAATATATTTGAGACATAACAATGGATGACATCGAAAATATCATCCATTATTACTTCGCAAAGATCAAAAGATACATGATGTCATGTACCAAAAGATGTATGCTATGAAGACATTTCTAGCATGTCTTGAAAGTAATGCAAGACATGCTAGAAAAAACTCATAAATATTACGAATTTATTTTCATTGTTATATCTTATGTTGTTTTCTTAATTTCTATTCAATAGAAAAGTGTGTAAGGTGAATTTAAAATTTTATGGCAGAAAACTATCCCTGGTTGGTCTTATGCAATCTAAAATTATAAATAAATGATTCAGTTAATTTATTAATTAACATAAACAATAAAATTACTAATAAAAATAATACAGTGGGTGATCATTTAACGAACATAATTCGTTCAAAGACAATGTTCGTTATCCGATCATCGATTTATCATAGGTTTTTATGGGAATTTGATTAATTCGTTTTGGAGACCCAAAAAAAATAATTATATAATTTCTTACCATGTTTGGAGACCCAAAAAAATAAATAAATAAATAAATAAATAATTATATAATTTCTTACCATGTTTATTTATATGTAATAACAATAATACATACATACATACATAGTCTTGCATTTTAATCTATTATATTTATTTTCCGTTAAAGAATTTGTCCAATGTCGATTGCTTTTCCCTCGTCTTCAGGATTTTTCGGAAGTGATTAATAGCATTGTCGTGGTAGAGATCCCCAAGATTATTGACCTCAACCTGGTATGGGGGCCATTCCACCAAAAAATTGTAAAATCTCTCTCTTACCTTCTTTAATAAATCTTTCATTTGTTTTAAATTGTCTCCTAGTTCATTTTAATCGGGAAAAACTACTGTTCTCCCATCTTTACCCATATATCCACGAACGCGCAAGACCTAAGTCTGTCATTCCAATTTTAATCGGGAAAAACTACTGTTCTCCCATCTTTACCCATATCTCCACGAACGCGCAAGACCTAAGTCTGTCATT
The DNA here is from genome assembly GCA_000484575.1 of Olivierus martensii. NCBI lineage: Eukaryota > Metazoa > Arthropoda > Arachnida > Scorpiones > Buthidae > Olivierus > Olivierus martensii. The sequence goes on along the minus strand of AYEL01075209.1, from coordinate 6,678 downwards.
CCATTAGGTTAGTTAAACCGCCATATCCTCATGAAATATTTTTATCTGGCGGCGGCCACTTATAGAGCTCCATCACAGGTTGGTCAACCCTCATGATGGGGTCAACCGGATGATTGAAGGATGAGGTTCAACGGGCCGGGCACGGACCTCTCCTGAAAAATTGGAGGAGTGGGACCCGGATCCTCCAGAATGGTAAGCCACAGCTTTACCAGGCGGCCATCCGGCCAACCTGTCATTCCGTCAGTCCGCGGGTACCACAGTTTGTTCTGTGAAGTGTTCGTTATCCGAACAGTTCGTTAACCTATCACCCACTGTATATCTAAATTCTATATAAATGTAGAAATTTAATTCCTTAAAGAAATTGTTAATGAAATATTATCTCTTAAAGCAAATACAGTAATGTCTACATCAAAATTATTTCATTACTGTATTTATTGCGAAATGAATTAATTAAATGTGACAAAAATAAAACAGAAATAATAGAAAAAAAATAATATTTATTTCGATGAATACTCTTCAAAAGAGTTTCCGAAAGTTTAACAACTTTTGAATGAATTATGAAATTGATATCATCAATTTTAGCATTGATTTACAATAGGTTTTTATGGGAATTTGATTAATTCGTTTTGGAGACCCAAAAAAATAAAAAAATATTATGAATTTCTTACTATGTTTATTTATATGTAATAACCATAATATATACATAATAGATGAAAATACAAGACTATGTATGTTTATTTTCCGTTAAAGAATCTGTACAATGTCGATTTGCTTTTTTCTCTTCTTCAGGATTTTTCGAAAGTGATTAATAGCATTGTTGTTGTAGAGATCCCCAAGTCTATTCGCCTCAACCTACTATGGGTGCCATTTTAACACCAAGATATTGTAAACTCTCTTTCCTTCTTGAATAAATCTTTGATTTGTTTTAAGTTGTCTCCAAGTTCATTTTAATAGGGAAAAACTAATGTTCTCCCATCCTTATCCATAAATCCATGAATGCGCAAGACCTAAGTCTGTCGTTCTGTTAAGTAAGTTAAATCACCATATCCTCATGAGATATTTTTAATCTGGCAGAAGCAACTTATAGAGCTCATCACAGGCTGGTCAATACCCATGATGGGGTCAACCGGATGATTGAAGGATGAGGTTCAATGGGCCGTGCCCAGACTCCTTCTGAAAATTTGGAGGAGTGGGACCCGGATCCTCCAGGATAGTAAGCCACAGCTTTACCACATAGCCATCCGGTCGACCTGTCATTCCGTCAGACCACGGGTCCCACAGTTTGTTCTGTGAAGTGTTTGTTATCCGAACTGTTAATTAACCAATCACCCACTGTGTTTTGATGTTATGCTAAAAATTTTATTTATAATGAACTCTCAATTTTGGTTTTAGCAAACCAGAAAGTTGAAAAATTCCAAGAAAAAATGTAATTCTAATATCATAATTCTTTGAAAACAAATTTAAAATAAAGATCTATGTTCTCTGAGTTGTTTTTATAGCATGCCAAATGATTTAATGTATGGAATGGAGTTAAGAGCCATTAAAATAATATATAGCAAGCTACAGTACATAACAATATTTCAGTGCCATAACTAAGGTACGCAGTGCCTGTGGCAAGGGTCAAACTTGCGCCCCCCATTTTTTTCATTTAAAGATAACAATGCTGAAACTGAATTATCTCCATCAAAATGAGTTGATTTTGAATCTGCTGTAAGATATTTGTTTGAATGAGCAAATAGATATGTACAAATCCTTTTTTATTACTTTTCTTTAGGCCTTTCCATGAATTTTCACTGAAGAGGCAGAAACCCAATGAATCATTGTAGACTTTTACTTTATCAATAAAAATAGTGCCCTTCTTGACCTGATGCCTTTATTTAGGGTACAACTTGGCTGCTCATACCGATGAATTATACTCTTCTAAGAAATAAAATGAAAGAAAAACATAATGCTATGTCTGTGAATGTTTATCAAAAAAAGTCATTTGCATGCAAATAATGGAAATCAATTTAAAAATTTATGCCCCTATTCAAGCTGTGCCCATGGTGAATGCCACTTTTGCCACACCTTAGTTATGGCCCTGCAATATTTTAACATACAGGTATTAATCAAAAGAAAACATGAAGTAATGCTTCATTGCTTTGTTTGTTTTCTGTTTCTTTTTAACTGCTAAACAAAAAAATTTCACAAATTTATTTACTGAAATGTTTTCAGCTAATATTTAATCCTTTTCAACAGTAAACCAGAGTACAGTTACAAAAATTATGACAAGAATGAACAATTCTTATGTTTGACTAATTTAAAAAATTTACATAAAACAAAAAATATAATAATAAAGCATGAGACTTAAAATCCATATTAAAAGATTCATTAAAGGGATAGTTAAACTTTTATTTATCTAAGCTGTTGTATTCGACAACTTTGATAAATAAAAGTAATTGTGAAAGTAACTTTTTAATGCTGAAGTGTTGTTTTATTTGTATGTCAGATGCTAAGCAATTTTAATTTCATCATTTTATTAATTAATAGATTTCAATAAAATAATTTTGTTTTTGATTTTTTTTTTATTACTACTATTCTCAGTTAAATTAATTTAATACTGATATTGAGAAGCTCTTCTTTTTGGTTGGCCCTAATAATCATAGTTTAAGGGTCAAAAAATTTTTCATTACAGGTTTGGGTTTTTTCTTGAAAGATTCTCTGTACAGGTATCCATTGATTTACAAAAGTAACTGTTTATAAGGTAAAAATTCATGAAATGAAAACTTATTTCCTATTAATTCCATTATAAAATTTCCTGATTAGTTTGATTTGTATTCCAGAAAGTTACTATCATTTTATATATTGATGTTTAAAACATTCCAAAAACATTTAAATATTATAATGCATCCAAATTCTTAACTTAAACTGCTATTTTTCATATGTACTTTATTTTATAATCCTACTCTTTTTTCTTTTTCTATTCCAGAACGGAATAAAAGATATTTTATGCAAATCAAGTTTGCGGATTACCCTTCAGTAGAGTGTCTCGCATAAATATTATCAGATATGACTGAAATTCATATATGTTATTGAAACTCAGTAAAGAACCAAGTGTATTGAAAATAATCGATATAGGGCAATATTATTGATGTAAAAACAGGAAATATTCTCGCATATTTGAGGCAATATTTCGGGTAAATATTATTTGATTTTAATGAAATTCACTATAATGCGAATTTCATTATAGTGAATTTCATCGGGTTCTTACTTTCATTTCTTAGTGAATTTCTTAGTGAATTTCATCGGGTTCTTACTTTCATTCGCACTATAATGCGAATTTCATTATAGTGAATTTCATTCGGGTTCTTACTTTCATCGAAATATCTGAGAATATACAATATTTCGGGTAAATATTATTTGATTTTAATGAAATTCACTATAATGCGAATTTCATTGAAATCAATAATATATTATATTATTAGAATCCATTATTAGAAGTGCTGTATCTCGAAAATAATAAAATCAGATCATTGTTATTAACTAAATAATAAGATTCTGATTATTTTCAAATTTCAAGTAATTTTAAGATCGAAAAAATCGATCATGCCATTTTAATTCAAATAGATATTTATGTACATGAATTTTATCCAAACCGGATAATATTAATACAGATTATAGTTTTGAGAGACAGAGAACGGACAAATCTTTTAAATATCCTTGTATTCTATTTCGGAAAAGAAAGAACCAAAAACATAGAAAGGTCACAGTTCATTGTTCTTTAGTAAGTTGTTTACTCAGATATTTCGATGAAAGTAAGAACCCGAATTCAATATAAAACATTTCCCTGTTAATGCAACATAACATTCAAGAAAAATATTACGATAATAATAGTCTTTTTTTCTAACTAAACTTGAAAACTTTTATATATAAAATAATACAAAAAGAACCTCTAATGCGCTGAAAGAGGGAAAAAAATAAGTTATTTACTCATATATTCGGTTCTTTAAAGCTCTAAGAGGGATTAAATAGATATTAAGGGTCAAAAAGGAAAATATATATACACCATTCAATTTTATAACATAATTTACTAATGCATCTGGTTAACAGCGAAACCTCAAGGCATTAATCGTACATCATCTCTGAAGAGTCACATTCTCATATTTTTATATTTCAATGTTGTTTATAATATGCTGATTTAAACTCTTCTTTTTTAATTTTTTGAATTTTATGAGGTAAAAATATTCGTGAATTTATTAAATATTTAGGTCTTTACTAATTAGAAGCGAATGCCCATTTCTTAACTTTATTATTTGCGTAATTTCGTTCTTACTTCAGTTTCTTTGAAATAAAATGATAAATATTAATTATTTGTGAAGAGATAAATTTTTTATAAAATGAAATAATTTTAGGAATAATTAATAATTTCTCTACATTATCTCATTTTCTGTTTGGAAATTGTGATAGACTTACGACACTTTGCACAAAGTCCGATGTAGTGTGCAAGAATATATTAGTCTGCTGGGATTATATCTATCTATCTTACCGATCGAACTACAGTAATTATAGCAAACTTTGACAAACTAGTTTTAGGATGTGCCGTAAGCAGAACTTATGTTTTGGCTTACGGCACATGTTAAAACTAATTTGTCAAAGTTATGGTATATTTTCATAGTTATTTGATGATTTAAAGGAGAAAAATTTAGAAAGATTACATTCTTACTCAGTAATTAAATGAGAACAAGAGAAGAATAATAATGATTACAATTTCGAATTTATCTCTCTTTAACTGATCACGTATTTGAGAAAATTTAAAATTAGAATGTTTGTCTGATCAAATTTGATATTCCAGAGATTTAATGCACATAAAAATTAGAGCTGATTGATTATGGAAAAATAGAAGAATTTGAAAACTTTTGATAATATTTTTTATAAAATACATATGTTAATTTTGTATGTAATTCTAATAATTGAATTAACCTTTAATTATAAAATCCATTTTATTAACTTATATATATTTAAATAATAAAGTAAAATAATAAAGTAAAAACTATCTTTATATAACTTGTGTCCAGAATTATCTACCGACTGGTTACACTATGAGCTATAACTATCAACAATTTTTAGTGTACAAGTTTTTAGTTTGTGATTTTTGTGATCTTAAGAAATAGTGCTTTAATAAACGAAAACTCTAAATCTTATAAGATTACCATGCTGACAGTCTATCTCTTTATTTTCCAATAATGATTTTTTAACTAATTAACAGAGTTTCGTGTAATTCGGTATTGATATTTCACAATTAAAGGTAATATCCATGCCGCTTCAATATATGAACTTCGACCATTTAAAAATAGTGCAATTCAAAGTTATCAGATTTGCTCCTAAGTTAGATTAGATTATCCAATAATCCAACTTCTGGTCTCTGTTGCATGAATATTAATATAAATGATGACAAGAATATATGCTATCTACTGTAATTACTTTCATTTTTATACATTCGGGCTATAGAGTGGATCGGGGGAATATGGTAATCGGGGGAAGATGCTTATTTTTCTCTAATTCTTTAATATTTAAACAGGTGGCGATAAAAATTGATTTATTATAACCTCCTATAAGCCAGCCAAAAATATAGATGATGGATATTATCAGATTATCAATTACTTCGCATTAGAAATCGAAAAGTTTCCAGCGAGTGTTGAAATTTTCATCAAAAATTATACAGTCACTTTTTGAAGTATTATTATTAATCGTAATAATATCATCAAAGTAATAATTAATATATGTAGTGTGTAGTAGATACTTTAAGGAATGCTTTGCTTTAGATATTGTTCTAATTTAGCCATTTTAAGTCACGTGATTAAAGGTTGAATCTCACTCTGATCAACGGGAAAGATGGCAATATTTGCTTCGGGGTTAGATGCCGAATTTAAATTTTTTATTTATGATTTATTTTCATAAATTAAATGATAAAAACATATACTAGGACCCAACCGGAGATCTTTGGTTCGAAGAAAGTTTAAAACTTGCAGCATAACATAAACAGAGGAGGCATGAATTGCTTCAATGCTTCACAGATATATGATAGGCCTATATCTACCTTACAGAACGTTAAAAAGGCGATTATAGAGATATGATGATGGAAAATATGGCATGAAACCACACAGTAAATAACTCATTATATGTTTAATACTAATTGTATATGAAGGGCTTAGGAAAAACTGTTAAATCCACTTTCCTATGTGTTTAGATAGCTTATTTTATATGGACAAATGGACAACTCCTACATCTTTCTTAATTAAAAGAGATTGCTCTATATCAACTTTTGATTTTCGAGATAGGGAGCCGCACTAAAGTCATCAAAGAGTTGAATGTAGCTCAAAAACCGCAACTTAACCACCGTGGATGGACTTAAAGGGAACGACAAGGGACGATATACGGAAGAATCTTGCTATAATGTCAACTGTTTTTGAGGGATTGCTCAACGAATTCATCAGGGTGGATGAAAGGTTGGAAGAGCTTCAACAAGGGCTGGATGCTTTTAAAGAATGCTTTGCTTTAGATATCGTTCTAATTTAGCCATTTTAAGTCACGTGATTAAAGGTTGAATGTCACTCTGATCAACGGGAAAGATGGCAATATTTGCTTCGGGGTTAGATGCCGAATTTAAATTTTTTATTTATGATTTATTTTCATAAATTA
>AYEL01075208.1:0-10965 GCA_000484575.1 Olivierus martensii | reverse complement strand
CGCGTTTTCAATTTCGTTTAAAATTTAAACATTGCATATAAAGAACACCACAGATTAAAATGTTTTTCAGACAAATGTGCAATTTGATCTGTTCATTTCAGAAAAAGAAAACTTTTCGTGTTAATTATCCTGTCATCCTATGCTATATTTTAGTTTTTAATAAAATATACAAGAATGTGTATCACCGTTATTTTTACCAAACTTCTTTTGGTAAAATCGTTTAATGTTCTGTACTATTGATAGGCTTAAAACAGTTTCGGAAAATACAAAAAAATATGAAAACTTTCCTTGAAAATTACCATTTTGGGCTATCCATATTATTGTATATTTAGCTTTACTGTCTCATATTAGTCACTTTTCTCTTACCTTTCTAAACGGGAGGAGCTAATTGGATAAAGACTTTGTTCTAGTTTTTGATTTAATGTTTCCTTTTAATCATTCCCCACCTTCTTCTTAGAATTGTTATTCGAATTATTAAAGTCGCAGGGATAAATATATAATATTAAGGTAACTGTGGGGCAAACGGATACGCTAGTGATATATTTTAGAATATACTTTGTTACCGAATATAATAATATACTGTGGGGCAAACGGATACGCTAGTGATATATTTTAGAATATTTCGAATATACTTTGTTACCGAATATAATAATAATTATTATTATTTGTTGTAAGGTCAAAGCTATCGAAGCACTTAACATTTACTTTCCTCAGTAGCAGTAAAATTTTGTAATAATTGATTTTAACAAAGAATGCATGCTATCCGTTTGTCTTACAGTGTAGGGTCAAACAGACAGCACTGTAGGGGCAAATGGACTTCTGTTTTCTTTAATCACTAGTATCATTGAGAGAATAGTAGTAAATATATATGACGCATAATGTCTTTTCAAATAATAGAGATAAATAACATATCTTATCCTCTTATTTTTTGTCTTATTATATAAACAGAAAAAAAAGCTTTTTGGACTATTGTTAACATTAATATTTTGTCCAAAAGCCTCCGTTTTCAATGACTTGTGCTATTCTTCTGGGCATGGTTTCCACCAGAACTTGGCATTTATCAGTTTGGCGAATATGTTCGGCCCATCAGCTTGCTGCCAGTTTTTGGTAAGGTATTAGAGAAGGCTTTAATTAATAGGATTAATCACTTCCTTCATAGAGGTCGAAAGTTGAATGATTGTCAATATGGGTTTACTCCACAACGTAGTACCATTGATGCTATTCTCTACGTTAAACATCGGGCACAGACTGCACTTTCAAAAAGGAGTAATTGTTTGTTGATATCACTGGATATCAGTTCGGCTTTTGACAGGGCTTGGATTCCGAGGATTCTTTACAATTTGCGAAGATACGGATGCCCACGTAATTTATATACTTTAACGGCTGATTACTTCTCTAAGCGGCAAGTTACTCTTTTGTACAATAACATTTCGGAAACGCGCGACATTTCCATGGGATGTCTGCAGGGATCCGCCTGCAGTCCGGGTTTTTGGAACATTCAAATGAATACTATTTTTGACATAAAATTTCTTTAACTTTGTTTTATAGTTCACCAGTTCTTTCACTAATTTCTTGACAATTTGCCTGTCTATGTTCGGTCTATCTCGTTGATGTTGGTACCTCAAAGGTCTGTTAAAGATCGGCTTTTCGAGTGGTCTTCGAGCAAGAGAAGAAGGTGACTGCTCCTTTTCGTGGCTGAGACTCAACTGCCTAACTAAATCCGAGGAGGCTGGTTCCTTTGCATCCCTACTTCTCCGAAAATCCCCTCTATCAAGCAAATGTCTGCTGTGCGGGTAAGGGATTTCCTGCAGAAAGGGGCGTATTCGGTTTGATAATTAGAAATGTCCCGTGTTGATTTGGCTTCTTTTTCCTAATTTTGTATGGATGCAAAACTGAGATAAAGTTCTATTTCGTTTAACGAAAACAGCTTTTATTTCGTGTTTGTAAGATAAGCCTTTTTAATGATTTGACTGATATATTTTGCTGTGAGTGGTCGTAGACAGTATCCTTCTCACTTGGGAGACAATTATCAACATTTTAACTATTCAGAATTAAATATTTTTATAAAAGAAAAGAAAAAAAATAAAAATATCAAATTCCCAACAATTATCGTGCATTCCGACTCTGTCAGTTATGGCGTGTCTCCACAGATGTATGAAAGTGTGACCAAGGTTGTTATAAAAGGCATATAATACATTTGGGAACAGAGGAAATAAGATAATTGAGAGGTGTTGATAGAATGACTCATTATTGTGTTTCAAATGATAAAGTATGAAAGCTGTGGGGGAGAGAAAAATGTTTGTGATAAGTCAGTTTTGAAATGACTTGATCATATGGAATGAATGAATGAAGAGTGATTGATGAAACAAGGATATGCTGAATGTGTGGATGTAGTAAATATGGAGGGAAAAGATGGAAGAAATTTTGGAATGAACAAGTGGATGAATATTTGAGGATATATAGATTTGAGAGTCTGAAGAATGACTGGAATGTAGTGTAGTATGTAGAGATGTGTAGTGTCATGTAATTATTGATGTGTGAATGATGTATTTTTTTCTTTGATTACTTGCTCATCCTTTCACAAGGATGTGAGCTTGATGATGGTGATACAATTTAAATTAATTTCACTTTTATAATAATTTTAAGTTTTTGATTGGATTTAATTGCAGTGATCATCATTGCAGATCAATTGCATTGATTCAGGTTCATCATTGATGATTTTTTTTCCCTTCCCCTGACAATGGATAATCTGGTATTTCCTGGTCTATTAGTAATAAACTTATATTATTATTAGCTTATTATTAAGAATAATAAATTTGGCAATTATGAATCCATATTATAAAAACATTAAAAGTAACAACCTCTAAAATGACATTAATAAATGATGTACAATTTGAAAATTTTTTAAAATTATATGACTTGTCATAAATGAAAATTACCTCATTAATTAAATTCATTTGCTTTTTCAGTGATTTTATGTAAATCAAATATTTTCTAAATGATGTATAAATAGGAAATATAAAACATGATCAATTATGATTATGAGAACTTGTCTATAAGTTATAAAATGAGGGGATTTAGGCAAAAGGCATCTTGTTTTTTTCACTGCTTTGGTTTATCTTCACCCCATGCTAAATAAACTATGCATTATAAAAGTTGGATGATATTCTGATTTGATTACTAAAACAATGCTTGTTTGACTTGTGTTATTGGAAAATAAATTGCAGTGAATTATTTACAAATTTCATTGTTTCATATACTAATTGTACTTATTGTTTATAGCTGTTTTTATCACAGTTGTAATTTCCATAAATTATTTTAAAGATTGACTCAAGTGCAACCTTTTTTTTAATTGTTAATATCCATTTTATAATTATTTAGACATGAAATATAAAACAAGATTGTTGTAATCCATCCAGGAATTTTATATATAACAAAATGCAGAAATATTGTTAAAGTTTCTTTAAATTTAATTTGTATTTAATATTTAAGTTTTTCTAATAATCCATGATGATTAGAAAGACAAGAAGAATATAATTATTAAGTTAAGGATATACTAATGAATTATTAGTAAATGATTTTCATTGGTCTAGAAAAATTAATTTAGCAAGACTCTGGAACCAAGGGCATTAGAAAATCAATAATGAACCTGTATTAGTTTTAAATTTAGAATTATGGATATGAATTATTATTATTATTATATTGGGATATGTCAATGTGAGCATGGAATAACTCTGGAGCAAAAGTACTATGTCGGACAAGAGTCAAGACATAGCTACTTGAGATGTTTTAGTTGTGTATTAACTAACTGTCTGTGTCAATGCTGAGAAACTTACTTACTATGTTGCATGTATTGCATAGTTACTTGAGATGTTTTAGTTGTATATTAACTAACTGTCTGTGTTGCTGAGAAACTTTCTTACTATGTTGCATGTATTGAGTAGTGATGCCTTTTGTAGTGTTATATATGTCTTGGGGTGTAAATCTAATGTTCCGAGGCTTTTGTGTAGAGTGTGGGGAAATACTCCTGTTGAGAATAGAATGATGGGTACTGTTAAAATTGCAACACGACGTAATGTGCTGAATCATTTCAGGTGCTATGTGGCATTTCCTACAAGTGGCGTTTGTCAATATGCTGTCCTTTAGTATATATTTTCTATAATTTTTTGTGTTTATTACTTGGTCTTTTATTATTATTATTATTATTATTATTATTATTATTATTATTATTATTAATGAAAAATTTCATTGATCATTATTAAAATTTTGAAAGTTATATCAAAATCATTACCAAGATTTATTTCATAGATATTTTCTCCTTCTAGCTCTGCAAGCATTTACCAGCAAGAGCTCTTGGATATAGCTGGACTCTGGTTTATAGTACATCAAAACATGGTTTTAGTTTAAAAACATTATATCGAAAAATGTCTAATGTCGAATCACCTGTTTTATTGACTATTTCAGATACAAATGGTGCTGTAAGTAAATTTATTTACTGTATGATATTATATTAGACTAAAACAAATATTTTTTTTATATGAAAAATTTTTGTATAATTTTATAAAAGAAAGTATGTAAAAATTTTCTTTTATAATGTATAAGTTTATAACTTATACATTTATTAGAATCTCTAAAATGATAGAAATAGTGAAAATCATCATTTCTCTTCAATATATACAGGACTCCAAAATTAGTTCAAAAATCATTTTTGAAAAAATAATAAAATTCACTTAATCAGAATTTAATGAAATTTATCATAAAAAACTTTCAGCACTATGGCAGGAGATAAACAAATGTAAATAATTCACTCAACAAGTTTAAAATAAAGAAGTGCTTTCGATTTATTAAAATCCTCTTCAGCTTCCATAAATAGAACAACAAATTCTTAAAGAACGCACGTACAATTTGAAATTTGGTTACTATGGTAACATATTAGAAATTACAATAAATATATTAATTTATACACAAAATAATGAATATAAATATGTAACAAGAATAAAATAAATAATATTGACATAAGTAATTAAAATTCTATTTTCTATTCTTGCACCATTTCCAGGCATTATTAATTATAGTGGGATCGATTTTGTTAAGCGGTTTTTTCTTCATATTCTTACTATTAAAAATGGTTAAAGTCTCTGCAATTTTCCCTTTTCTGGGATCTTCCTCTCTAATAACCAGCTTTGCACTATCCTTTTATGATAGTTTTCTTAATGTTGGCAGTGTACTTATTTATTTTGTTTCATATCATGCAAGCTGAGTCAGCTAGATTTAGTGCAAAAGAAATTAAGAAGATGATTCTTTTGGAAGAACGGCATGTATTTTTAACACAATGTAGGATTAATGGTGTTTATCCGAGATCCATTTACACATTGAAATTACCGGTAAGATCTAAGAATTTACTTTTTAATATGATGAAGCACTGTTTATCAGCTGCGATTACGGATGCAAGAAGGCAGTTGTATATGTGGAAAGCATATTTTGTTTGCAAAGGGTTACATGTCAATAATATTGAACATTTAAAGTTAATCTTACCGTCTTTTAAAAAATACATTATTCGCAACCAAGTTATAATTAGAAGAAGATATATCAAGAAAATCCGTTGGTTGATTAGTAAGCAAATTAAAAAGAACTATGTTAGCGTAAAAACGTATGTAGCTCTGGATAACATTAAAGTTCCAGGTTTTGTTGACAAAGTTTTAAAGATGGGGTCTAATACATTAGTACAGAATATTCCTACTTGGGAACATTTAGCAATCCAACTTGAACCGATTCTCCAAACATGCAACCCTGTTAATGCAGATGAGGTCAGATGGCAACTAGCTAAGAACCTTAAGAACTATAGCTGTAATGAATTAAAACTTATTAAGTTTAAAATTAAAAAAGCAGAACAATGGCTTGAAACTAATAATATAGTTTGTGCTAGGGATGATAAAAGCAAATTAATTGTTCTTGTTAAAAGAGATACTTATGATTCTTTTATCAACAAGTTCCTTTTAGAGAGTAATTGTCAACGTTTAGATAACGATCCAACTGAGAACTTAGATAATGAAATACGTAAATTATTAAGAGACCACAGGCTCCCACTATTCTTAAGAGGCTCTTTTGTTAAATCACCAAGGCCTCCGAGATTATTCTCTTTTATTAAGAGACACAAACACCCATTAGAAGCTAGACCAGTAGTTGAAAAATATTCGGCACCAACATATTGCTTGGAAAAAAGAATGGCTAAATGGTGTTATGAAAGGCTGAAGGAATATCCATTCACTACGACATCATCTAAAGATCTTATAGATAGTCTTTTAGAAGTGGGACCGTTACCAGAACAAATAATGCAAGTTTTTGATTTTAAGGCTCTTTTTCCATCGATTAAGTTAGAACCAGCTTGCCTATTGTTATATAGGTTTTTATTGCAGCATCTACCAGTGTCTCAATGCCATCCAGAGATCATTAGAAGTATATGTTACCTAATTGTACATAAGTCTTATTTTGTTTACAATCATACTATATATTTACAGACAATAGGTGTTCCAATAGGCAGCCCCATGGCAGGGGTTCTAGCGGAACTTGTAGTCAGATTTAAAGAAAGTTATATTCTTCCGAACTTGGCTGACAATTTTGTTCTTTATAGAAGATATATAGACGACATTTTGGTTATAGCAGAAAAACATAATAACGTTTTAGATTTAGATGAGAGAATGTCTGACGAGGCACTGGGGCTAAAATTAATTAAGCAGAAAGAAAGTGAGGAACAAATACAGTATCTTGATCTACAAATTGAAATAATTAGAGGCGAATATAACCTAAGTATTTATAGAAAAGATACCTATATTCCAATTTTTATTAAAGCTGAATCACAAGAGCCATGGTCCTACAAAATGGCCGCCTTTAGAGCGCTACTACAAAGGATTACAACACACTGTACTACGAATGCGAATATCAACCAAGAACTGAATTGGATTAAAGAACAGGCAGTGTGCCACGGATATAGTGAAAATATTATCACTCGTTTATGGAATAAAATTTCAAGAAGAAAAACTGTTAAATAGCGAAAAACGAACTGAAAATAATGATAAGAAATTTTACCGAGTAGATAGGATTACAATCACGTTAAAATATAAAAAGAAGATAGAGAAAATATCGGATTATAAACTTGTTTTTAGTAGAAGGAACACTCTTTTTAATCTTTTGAGAAATGATAAAGATAAAATTGATCCCTCATCTCTTCCAGGGGTCTATGAAATTCCAGTGCAAGATAATGACTTTAATCAAGACCGTAAGTATATAGGTTACACCACAAGGTCCCTTACTAGGAGATTACATGAACACAAACATGATATAGAGAGTAAAGCGACGACTACATCCCTAGCTCAAAAGGCCATTAGCTCCGATGTAACAATTGATTGGGATAGCGCAAAGCTGGTTATTAGAGAGGAAGATCCCAGAAAAGGGAAAATTGCAGAGACTTTAACCATTTTTAATAGTAAGAATATGAAGAAAAAACCGCTTAACAAAATCGATCCCACTATAATTAATAATGCCTGGAAATGGTGCAAGAATAGAAAATAGAATTTTAATTACTTATGTCAATATTATTTATTTTATTCTTGTTACATATTTATATTCATTATTTTGTGTATAAATTAATATATTTATTGTAATTTCTAATATGTTACCATAGTAACCAAATTTCAAATTGTACGTGCGTTCTTTAAGAATTTGTTGTTCTATTTATGGAAGCTGAAGAGGATTTTAATAAATCGAAAGCGCTTCTTTATTTTAAACTTGTTGAGTGAATTATTTACATTTGTTTATCTCCTGCCATAGTGCTGAAAGTTTTTTATGATAGTTTTCTTAATGTTGGCAGTGTACTTATTTATTTTGTTTCATTTAATGAAATTTACTTTGCATTTATAAATAATCATAATACTAATAAATATGTTATTTTAAGATTAAAATATTTACTCATTTTGATAATTCATTATCATAAGAACATGGAATCCTGAAATGAAATGTTTGATTTCATCTGATCAGATGGTTAATAGAGAATATAGTTTCTTTTTATGACCAAACAACTCAAAGAGAAATCATAATGATTATAATGTTTATGATAAACACTGATAGCAATAAATTCCATTTCTTAATGAAGACAGAACTTAGCTAATGGAGGACTCTGATAGAATTCACTCACCATCAGAGTAGGAGCTAATGAACTATGTCACCTCTAATCCAACATGCTCTATCAAATTCAAATCTAGAGATCTGGCTTAGCCAATCCACTCTTCAAATATCCTCACATTCAATGAAATCATTGTGACAAGTAAAACTTTATACAAATCAGCATTGTCCATAGAAAATTGAGGCCAATGGTAGCTCAATCTACAAGATTCTTATATATGATTCACGAATCTTATCAAAATAATTAGTGTCTCCCATACAAACATATAGAACGGTATGCTATTCGATATAATGCTACTCGACATCAGTAATTTTCTGTTACTAAAAGTATCTTTTATCATTGTTGGAAGAATAATAATGGATTCTTTGTTCTCTCTAGATGAAAAGAAGATAGAATCAAACAGTAAATCAAAACTTTATTTTTTTATGAGAGAAATATAAAGCATATTCAATGGTTTATTCCTTTTGAAAAATGAAAGATAAAGTGAGGAGTATAGAAAAACATGAGAAGAGAAAGTTTCTACTAGAAGTGTGGCAGGCTACTAATAAAAATGACAAAGCACCCTATAGTTGGCATACAGATGAGTGTGTGTGAATTCTTTTCCCACTCACAAGGGAAATTGAATGTAAATCATTTTCAAATTAAGTAAATCAACTCAGCCAAACTTCTCTGGCGGACAAAATCCTATATTAAATTTTCAATGATTATTTTTGAATTAAAGCTATGGTGCCACCATCTGTTGATTTAATAATTAATTAATTAATTTAGAATTTAGAACTAAGGTGGTGCCATCTAGTAATTAATGATTATAGTATAATCATGTTGTCCACCAGGGGAAGTTTGGCTAATCTGATTTACATAATTTGAAAATGGTTAATCCCCTGTTTAGTATTGATTAGAGTGTAAATCATTTTTGAAAAAAAATGCTAACCTATTAGTCTTGGTCTATCATATAGATGTCATAATATTTAGGCATCTGGAACAAAGTTCATGTTTGGCAGCTTCCAAAACTTTTTTCAGTTTTTTAATTTACCTCAGAATCTGGAGTAGGAGTTGCTTTATAGTCCATAGCATTGCTTTGCTCTTGGTCTAGAATAGTGTTTCCCAACGTGGGGTGCACGCCCCAGAAGGAGGTAATTTGATTTTTCAGGGGGGCAGTTCGAGAATGAGTTAACAACAATGAATTTTTTTTGCTTCTTTTGGTTTTAGGGGCAATATATACAGTATATAAATATATATTGTGACAGACACAATTTTAAAATTAAAATCAATGTGCCTGGCAGTTGTGAAACTTTATTTGCTGTTTTTCATAATTTATATTATTATTATTATTTAACAATTTTTTATGATTTCTTCCTTAGTACTTCAACTATCCTTTGTTCTTTTATTTTTCTGTTTCATGATACCATGTTTTGGAAGCCTATTTAGACCAAGTTAATAGCCTTTTAGGCTTTCTCCAAGTGAATAGGAGTTCTTTTTTTGAATGATAAAAATTATATGTCACAGGGGGACATCGGTATTTTAGAGATGCTTAGGTGGGGCATGGCCAAAAAATGGTTGGGACCACTGGGCTAGAAGTAGTTCTCTGCATTACTTCAAATGAGCTTTCCTATAATATGGGAAGAGAGGAGGCATAAACCCATTGATCTTCAAATATAAAGTCCACTTATTACCTTTTGTATGTAATTTGCCTTGAAATTGTTTTCCTAGTGAAGCAAGCTCTAAAGAAAATTATTTAGCTATAAACTCCCTATGACATTACTGCTAACACAAAAATTGTGGCCATCATGAGATACAATATTTCTTAAGTAATAATCTTTCCTTTTTGACACTTCATTAGTCTCCAGAAATTGTTGCTGTAATCTTGAAATCATTCTTGGATGGATATTCAAGTCTCTTGACACATTAATCTGAGATTGTCAACTTGAATACTTTCATAGACAAATAGCCCAAACTGCCAAATTAATCTCTCGAATAATTTTAACTGAAATTTTATTAATCAGAAATAATTTTTACTAAAGTTAATGCCAGCTTGTAATTAAAAAATTCACTAATGATTAAATCAGAGTCACAGTATTTATAAATTAATGATTAACCTAGAATTTTTAATTAAATTATCTAAAGAAAAAGTCTGTATCAGCCCAGAATTGAACTGGGGACTTTTGTGTTACCATCCAAACAGCTAGACTGCTAGACTACTGAGGCCACATGGCAGATATTGATTCTTCAGATATTAATATAGTAAATTTAGAATTACTTTTATTTATAAGCATGGTATTTTGCTGATAGAAACAAATTTTTCTTCGGACAATTAAAAATACAAGTTTATTAATTACAAGATGATGCTAACTTTAGTAAAATTATTTCTGATTATTAAAATTTAATTTTAAAATTTTGAAAATTAAAATTATTCAAGGAATTAATTTGGTAGTTTGGGTTATATCTGAATACTTTCTTTTAATATTCTTATACCTTATTGTTTTAGCAAATGTGTAAGAGACATTTAAAAAAGAATTTTATTCAAAAGAAATGCTTCTTTACACACACTTTTGAGGAGAAATCTTCCCTTTGGCTTTATATAGTTCACTTAACAAAATATCCATTTCTGCAACTAAATTTTCAATTTGGGAGGATATAAGCTCTCCCACATGTTAATGTGAAGTAACTTTCTCTAAATCCTGTTAGTGAATTTTGGATACCTATATATAAAATTACTAATACAATAAATTCTGGATTTAATGGATTTTGTTATAGTGAATATGTTTTTGTTTTTTTTTTTTTTTTTT
>AYEL01075207.1:0-19352 GCA_000484575.1 Olivierus martensii | reverse complement strand
GTTAACAGACGATCGCTAGATCTATATTTCTATCCGGTGATTGTCACCAGTACATTACTGAAATTATTTACAACTATAAAAAAGTATTAAAAACTACGTACTTGATTTGAAATTAAAACCTATTGTAAAGAAAATAATTCTGCGATTTATTTTTGAAGCGGATAGTTACAACCGAAGATCGCATGACGTCACTATCAGTTGAGAGTGAGACAGAGTATAATGGTCATTTTGCTGAACATATATTTATTTGAATGGGCATGTGGCTAAATGAATATATACCCAAATTGGCCTTCAGCAGACAAGTAAATGGCCAAATTGCCAACTAGTCAAATATGTCATTCCTTTTAATACATATGCTAAATTTGAATATAGAAAAAATATTTTTGATTTTAAAAATATATTACACTTGTTAAAGTGACATTTACATGATACTCTTTTGATGAATCATCCAAAAGGGTATCACTTAAATAAGGCATAACTTACAATTCCAGGTCCCACACCTCCAGATTTTCTGGAGAGGATTCAAGTCCAGCCCACTGAACCCTGTCCTTCAATCTTCCAGTTAATCACATCATGTTTATTGGCCTATAATAGGCTCTTAAAAGTAACCACCAACAAAAAGTATCCCATATGATTCAGTGACTTAATTCAAATTAACCTAACCTAATCAAAGAAGTACAATATATTAAACACAAAATTGAAATGTCGTCATTGAGAAATCTCAGAACTGACTTCTTGAGAACAATTGTCCAAAAATTTTAAATATTTATGAGCATTTTTGCTTAATACTGCAATTTTTTTATAAAAAAAAACTACATTGTTTATTTATAAATTATATTAATTGTAAAGATTTTTCTATTACACAATGATGTTATCTTTTTTTATTAGTTATATTGTTTATTTTTTAAAGCAATTACATTTCGAAGAATAAAAATTAAAAAGAAGAAATAAAAATAACAAAATTAAAAAAAACCATACATATCCATTCTTCTAACTGTCCATCTGTCCAGCCACAATTGTATTATTGTATACATTATAATTTATCTAATAACCAAGCACTATCAGCAGTCTTAAAATTAATTTAATTAATAAAACAAATAAACGTTTCGGTCATTCTCAATTTGACCCTCTTCAGTTATTCTCATCACAATTTGATCATTACAAGAAAACATTCGAAAAAAAAATTCTTTTTTGAATGTTTTCTTGTAATGATCAAATTGTGATGAGAATAACTGAAGAGGGTCAAATTGAGAATGACCGAAACGTTTATTTGTTTTATTAATTAAATTAATTTTAAGACTGCTGATAGTGCTTGGTTATTAGATAAATTATAATGTATACAATAATACAATTGTGGCTGGACAGATGGACAGTTAGAAGAATGGATATGTATGGTTTTTTTTAATTTTGTTATTTTTATTTCTTCTTTTTAATTTTTATTCTTCGAAATGTAATTGCTTTAAAAAATAAACAATATAACTAATAAAAAAAGATAACATCATTGTGTAATAGAAAAATCTTTACAATTAATATAATTTATAAATAAACAATGTAGTTTTTTTTTATAAAAAAATTGCAGTATTAAGCAAAAATGCTCATAAATATTTAAAATTTTTGGACAATTGTTCTCAAGAAGTCAGTTCTGAGATTTCTCAATGACGACATTTCAATTTTGTGTTTAATATATTGTACTTCTTTGATTAGGTTAGGTTAATTTGAATTAAGTCACTGAATCATATGGGATACTTTTTGTTGGTGGTTACTTTTAAGAGCCTATTATAGGCCAATAAACATGATGTGATTAACCGGAAGATTGAAGGACAGGGTTCAGTGGGCTGGACTTGAATCCTCTCCAGAAAATCTGGAGGTGTGGGACCTGGAATTGTAAGTTATGCCTTGTTTAAGTGATACCCTTTTGGATGATTCATCAAAAGAGTATCATGTAAATGTCACTTTAACAAGTGTAATATATTTTTAAAATCAAAAATATTTTTCCTATATACAAATTTAGCATATGTATTAAAAGGAATGACATATTTGACTAGTTGGAAATTTGGCCATTTACTTGTCTGCTGAAGGCCAATTTGGGTATATATTCATTTAGCCACATGCCCATTCAAATAAATATATGTTCATCAAAATGACCATTAGTGAAATAACTGTCAGCCAAGTGTTTAGGAGCCAATATAATAGCTTGTTAATTATTATCTGTTTAGCCTATTTCTTCTCATTCAGTTTTGAATTTGTAAGTAGCTAAGAGATTTTTCAGTTTAAACCTAGTCTGGCAATAAACATACCAATCATTGGGATTTATTTTTTTAGTATACATTTCTATCAGATATTATCTTAAATTTATGTAATTCTCAAAATCTTTCATTCTGATAAATTATTCACAAAACTAACTATAATTTTCTGAAAGAATTAAAAAATTGAAAAAATACTAGCATTATTTGTTAAAAACATTAATTTTAGATTTTATTATGATAATTATTTTTTTTTAAACTATTAGATGAAATTCAGTTATCTAAAAGGTTACATTTAGTTTTTTCTAATAGAATGACAAAATGTTGTCATAATTCAATGGCATCACTAGGGGGTGCAGCCTGCAGTGGGTGACTATCATGGGGGTTATAACCAATGTTTTCAAATGTATGTTAAAAAATGACATTTTAATTCAAGAACCTCTCCTTGAATTTGTCCAAATTTGTTATATCATATTCCTTGTCTCCTTTTTTAGTTGCTGTATACATTTTTTTTTTTTTCCAGATACATCCATAAAATCAATTTTAATTTGAAAAAGTTTGCCCTCTTGTAAATAATATGATTTTGCTACTTTGCACATAAAATTCAATAACGATTCTGTAGTTTCATGTGGATGTAGTTTCTCTAAGATGAAACTAATAAGAAATTATTTAAGGTCAACAATCAGACTTAGATTCACTTTCTATTGATAGTATTGAACGTAGTTTCTCTAAGATGAAACTAATAAGAAATTATTTAAGGTCAACAATCAGACTTAGCAATACTATCAATAGAAAGTGAATCTATGAAAAATATAGATTCTGATGAAATAATTGATAAATTTGCTGCTTTGAAGAGTAGAAAATGATATTTTTGTTTTTTTTTTACTTCTATACTATTTTTATATTTTGTTTTTGTATTTTGTTTTTTTTTTAATCTACCTACTGGTTTTGTATTTAAGTTTGTGATAATTAATGAACCAAAATTTATATTAAATTGCTATAAGGATTTCAAGAAAACATCATCTCATTTGATAGAATTCATGTTTTAGTTTTCCATCTCAACAAATTTTTCTATGGATAAAAATGTTCTACTACTATATCTAATACATATCATTGAAATGAATTTTCAATTGTGAATCATTTAAATATGATACAAAATAAGCACAAAATTACTAAGTATATGTATGTATAGCTTTTAATGTTTAGGTTCTAACAATAAATGATGTTCCCTATGAACTCTTAAATCCATGATTTTTAACAACCAAACATTTTATATTATACAGAGGGAGAAAGGGTGACACCATGAATTACTGCACCGAGTGATACCAATGCTAGGAATGCCACTGATCATAATTCATATTTGCATATGGGTAGAAATATGTTATGTTAGAAATTGTATGCATTTAGAATAATGAACAATCACTGTTTTATGAAATGAGCTATTATCAGTTAATTATAAAAGTTTTTGAAAAATGCAATAAGAAGAATAAAGATATATATTTCAGCTATATACAAAGTACTAGCTTTAATTCTAGATCATCTTGTGGAAAGCCAATGCAAATTTAATGTTAATATAAAGCTAATGGTATGCAGCAATAAATTTGATATGGAAATATATCAAATAAAATCATTGAAAATAATAAAAGAAATCATAAAGCCAATCAATCACATCATTAAATTGGAAATAAGAAAATTTCATTATTAAGATATTTTATCAAAACAATTTGAGAAGCTAGTATATAAGAAAAAATTAAGATATAAATTAAAGATTATAAATTATCAAATAATGCACAGCTACCTCTGATTTATGTAGGACTGAACTTGTATAAATTTGACTTTATATTAAAATATTTTCCATAATTTGTTCAGTTTTTTCAGATATACAGCATAAATAGTAACTGTATTTGTAGGTAATAAATTCAAACATGTTAATTTACAATATTAAAATTTCATATTTCTTGATTTGTGCTTTTATATATATATTGTTCTTAAATAACATATTACTTGTATATCATTTCATGCAACATTATTTAATTTTCAATAAAAGCAAACAATAAGTCAAATAAGTAAGATAAATCGTTTATTCAAAAACGTTTTCAACTATCCACGTAGCCTGCCTCAGTTGTAATACAGACTAGAGAAGCTTCTCTCCCCCTTCTCCTCTGGCCAAATCGGGGAACCAATCAGTGACCAGTTCCTAACATCAACAAAACAGCAGGTGGAAGTTATCCTTCCAAGCACATTAATAAGAAAACCCGACAAAACATTTCTAAAAACAACATTATTACAGTTATTATTATCGTTCAAACCTCAATATTTTACATATAAAATATTTAAATAATTCTACACTGCCTAAATAATCAAAAATAAACACTGAAGCACTAAGGCAGGAAAAATATCACACAAGCATAAAGGTTTTTTAACGTAGTAGTGCTTTCGATTTATTGCAAATCCTCTTCAGCTACATTAAAGGAACATTAAATAGTCCTTTAATGTTCCTTTAATGTAGCTGAAGAGGATTTGCAATAAATCGAAAGTGCTACTACATTAAAAACCAATTATTATCCACAAGTCTAATAACGTGTTGCTGGACGTAATTCACATAAACTGTAAAAATATAATACATTACCGCACAATATTAACAATATTAAAATCGGCAAAAAGTTTGAATATTTACCCATTTAAAAATTTATATGAATCTAATATGTTGCCGGACTATAATTTTCTTAAGCTGTACAAATATTATTAGATTTGTATGAATATTTACCCATTTAAAAATTTAAACTTTCTGCCGATTTTAATATTGTTAATATTGTGCGGTAATGTATTATATTTTTACAGTTTATGTGAATTATTTCCGGCAACACATTATTAGACTTTTGTTGATAATAATTGGTCGTTTTTAGCTTTTAATTAATTTTTAATTTTTTCTGGTTAAAGAATTTTTATATATTTTAATTTTAATATTATTAGATTTTATTGTATTAGTATTATTTTGTATTTACCCTTTGAGATTTGTTAATGTTGGATGTATGATTATTTAGATTTTAGTATTCCATATTTTTAGTTAATACGGATTTTTTATTCAGTTTTAATAATTATCGATAAATTCGATTATCTGTGCAATATTTATGAAAAGAATGTTTATTGTTAAATGCTTTTTGCAGTACTTGACTTGAAATGTTATTCTGTAAAAATAGATTGATAGCTGCAATGATCTAAGATGTTTGTTTTTGTTAATGGGCTGATGAGTGGGTCGGATGTAAACCATATGTTTTCTCTACTGTGGATGTTTTTCAAGTAGTCTGAGGTTATGTAACTCTGTTGTTTAAGATATCATTATAGTTAGTATTTTATTATTTTGTTATCTATACCTAAAATATTGGGGTTTGACGATAATAATAACTGTAATAATGTTGTTTTTAGAAATGGTTTGTTAATGTGTTAATTATTAATGTGTATCAACAAAACAGCAGGTGGAAGGATAACTTCCACCTGCTGTTTTGTTGATGTTAGGAACTGGTCACTGTTTGGTTCCGATGAGAACAGGGAGAGAAGCTTCTCTGGTCTGTATTACAACTGAGCAGCTACGTGAATAGCCAAAAATGTTTTTGAATAAACGATTTATATTCCTTATTTGGCTTATTGTTTGCTTTTATTTAATAGCTAAAGTAAGAAGTTTTTCAATATATATTTAATTTTCAGTCAGAACAATATGGCATCATAACAATCATTATAGTCATGTAGCCCCAGGAATTTTTAATCCAGAATTTTTGTTAAAAAATTATTTTTCTGATTTACATAAAATTTGACCCATAGTTTTGAAAACTGTAACTCTTACATAAGCAGGAGAATGGCTGTACAACAATTGATTTAAATAAATTATAGTAGATTAATTGATTGATTGATAATTCTTTCTCCATAAATATTCAAATTATCTTCTCAAATTGAAAACGGGTACAGATTAGTTTGTTAATGTAAAAATTCATAAATTAAGGAATACCTGTATGAGTTTTGCCATCCACTAATAATTGTTCTTCTGTAGTTTTTATGTCTATATAATTATTATTTTTAAATATTTCATTATGATTTTTGTCTAATTTAACATTAACTATTTTTCAGAAAAAAGTTTTACATTGATATTATATTTGTAATAAATTTTGAATCCTGTTTCTATTGTGATTAAGTCTGTTTGCAAAATTTATAATATGCTTTAATTTTAATGAAAATATGAAAAATTAATCATTTATAATTTTTTTTAAAAAAGCAAAAAAAGTTAGTGATGTACAGTAGTACATGGTTCACGAACACAATCCGTTCCTTGACCCTGTTCGTGATCCGAAAAGCTCGTAAACCGAATCAATTTTTCCCATTGCAATTATTGTGAATCCTATGTATTTAGATTTTAATATTTCGTAATATTTGTTAATACGGGTCTTTTACTCAGATATAATATTTATCGATATCTTCGATTATCTGTGCAATATTTATGAAAAGAATGTTTATTGTTAAATGGAAATATTGCAATACATGACTTGAAATGTTATTCTGTAAGAATGAATTTATAGCTGCAATGATCTAAGATGTTGTTTTTGTTAAAGGGCTTACAGGTGATTCGGGGGTAAACCATATGTTTTCTTTAATGTGGATGTTTTTCAAGTAGTTCAAGGTTATGTAACTCTGATTTTTTAGATAACAATAATATATTAAACATAATGACTATTATTATCATCAATACCTAAAATATCAGAGTTTGATGATGATAATCGTAATAATGTTTTTAGAAATGGTTTGTCGGGTTTTCTCATAAATGTGTTTGGAAGGATAACCTTTCACCTGCAGTTTTGTTGATGTTAGGAACTGGTCACAGATTGGTTCCCATTTTGGCCCGATGAGAAAGGATGGAGAGAAGCTTCTTTGGTCTGTATTTCAACTGAGGCAGGCTACGTGGATAACCAAAAACATTTTTGAATAAACGATTTATCTTAGTTATTTGGCTTATTGTTTACTTTTATAAAAATTTATAATTGTTAAAAAAGAAATATACAGAGTGAACATAAAATCTTATTCTGATCTGAAACATTTATTACACAAAAACTATGTTTGGTATAAACATAGGATTTTTATGTATTTTACCTCAACTCAAAGTTTTTTAACCAAACAATATAATATTTCCATAATTTGTAATCTGTTTATTACCTGAAGATGTCTAGTCAATATTCAATTTCTCTCCATGTTTTTTCCAACATCTTGTCAGCAGTGTTGGATTAACATAGTAACATGTGCTACGGGCCCCTGCACCAATAAATATGTACATAATTTTTTGGCCATCTAATATGAGCATTATACTAATGATCTTGTGATTTATGCCATATTTAGCACCTTTTTATTTGGTATCACAAAACTGTGAGAGAAAGAGCATAAGAAGGTGACTTAGTGTGACAGTGAACATAAACTTCTGCGTGAAATGGATACATCTTATATCATCAACAAATTTGCTCATGCTAAATGTAGAAAAATTAATATTTAATGTTGATAATGATAATTACTTTGCAATTTAAAAATGTATGTGTTCAAATATATTTGCAATGTTTTGTTGTTTTTTTAATATAGGGCCCCTTTTTTAACATATGCTAAGGCCTCACACTAGTTTAATCCGGCACTGCTTGTCAGTCACTGTTGCTAAAGCATTAATTTTCCAAGATCTGAATTGAAAAACATCATGCACAGCATCAATTCAATACTCTTGTCACTCACACTAGGCTGACCAATTCTTTAAAGTAATTAACATTGCCAGTCTTTTTAAACTTTGCATATCAACCGTTAATGCTTTTAATATCTGGCAAATCTTATCCATACTCATTTCTGAAGTTTTGGTGAACTGTTACTGGCAATTTTGTTTCATGATATCATAAAACATACTGAGCTTTTTCCTTCATAAACACCATTTTGATATTGGCAATTGCAGTGCCCACTAGAACATTCACAGGTTATGCATCTGTATAGAAGAAAAAAGTTAAGAATTGACCTAGATAATGCTATGACTTCATGTTTCTATCTAACATAATTGTTAAGTTTTGATTTCTTTAATCAAGGAAAGACTTTAAGTTCACTCTTATATTTTAAACATATAGTAAATAATAATAAAAAAGTTATAAAACTAACTTATAAAAACAATATCCTGCTGCAACAACTCCAAAGATGGCAACAGCACTACATCCAGCAACAATAGCTAAAAATAAAATTTAAACAAATTATTCAATATTATAATTTGAACAATATTCAAATAACTTTAAGTATAGTGAAACTGCTATTTAAGATTTCTTTTTGGAAGAGATTTTTGTATCTTAAACTTAAAAGTTTGTTAAATAAAATATGAATGAAAAATTTTCCAGTACTTTAGTATTCTTATTATAACAGTCAGTGTCATGCCTGATATATGTGCAATCATGCAATGCATCTCACATGGGTGGCCAAACTGAATGCCACAAAAACATAAAACAAGATATAAAATTAAAAAAACCAATAAAAGAAAATAAGAGGAAAAAGGAAACTTATTACCTTATATATAAATTTGAAAATTCTATTCATTTGAAAAAGATAAATTAAAAATCAATTCTAACATCAATTTACGAAATAACTAACTGAATTAATATTTTACATGAGGGCAAATATTAGAATCGTATAAAGATCTTCATCTGAAATTAACTGATCTGCAAAGAAAAGAATCTCATATTGATGGACATGATTTATTTCACAAAATTTTATCAGTAATGGCGCACACAAAAGCAGAAATCACTGTTTCATATCCATATAAATGTGCTTCAATATATTTTTAAAACAATCTTCAAGGCATGTTTCCCAATTTATTTGTCGCACTTAGGATCATTTTAACTGCCTGTTTCTGCAGCATCTGTTCTTTTTCCAAATTGAAGATAATCAAAAACTATTTAAGAGCAGCAATGCAAAAAGAACACTTAGCAAATTTATCAATTATAGCAATAGAGCATAAATTATTGGATGAAACTGATTTACATGATCTTATATCAGAATTTGCTCTTAATAAAGCACACAAAACTTATTTCTTGTAAATTGTTGTTTTTTCCTATTAATATGTTATTTTTGAAAATATTAAATTATTTATTATCAAATTAGATATTTAATTTTTGTGTATAATGAAGGTTGAAGTTTATTTAATATTGCAGTTATGTGCAATGAAGATTTTGTAATTTATTACAATTTACAAGATGTTCTTCATTTGTGTTATGACTGTTATGTATTGTATTATTACCGATAATTTCCAAAATGTTATGTTATGACTATTATGTATTGTTACTGATAAAATAATAAATGAAATTATTTAAAGATGTACAATTATGACTATTAATTTTCTGATTTTTGTTTTATTGATTATATAGGGACAGCCAACTAACAGTTGCACACAGGTGGCTGAATTTCTTGGCATGGCACTGATAATTGTATAAAGAAATTTTTTATAAAAATCATAGAAGATAATTCCATGAACTGGCTTAATCATTGTCCTCATTTTCTAATTGAATCTAAAAAGAACAGAATCAAAATAATAAAATACAAAGATAATTAAATAAGCAGATTTCTACTTTATTGGCTATATCTTGTTGAGTTTAGTGATATATTAAATATGATAGAATAGAAACTTAATGGAAAAACAGAAGTTTAATCCATTAAATGCAGGACAAACCTATCTCAAAAAGATTAAAATTGAGTAATTTATTCATTATTTATATAGGGCTTTTGCCAAGACCATAAAAAATGAACAATAAATTGTGATAAATATTGAATCAAAAAACCTTAAATCAGAATTCCACTATATGCAATATAAATAATTCAAAATATATAAAATTGAAGATAGGTTTATAATTATTGGATCCTGATCTAAAACAGTGTTATAAAAATAAACAACAAACAAACAAACAAGAACATTGTGAATCACTACTGTCAATGTTCATTGTTTTATGTATTGCAATTTTTGTGCTAATAAAACAATATTAAAGCAGAAGGTACTAATATTGATGAATCTGGTCATTACAGTTATTGATATTTTGCAAAGCCCTAAGTAATGTCTTTTCACAAGTATTGAACCTTATAGTATTAATTTACTTGTAGATGTCTTACACAAATAAATTACAATAAAAACAAGAATTTGTTCATTGAGAAATTTATAGTAATTACATCTAGGATCAACTGTAGAAACCAAAAAACCAGTGAACTATTGATTAAATTTTGATAGATCTCTTTAGGAAATTTATATTAATTAATTATGTAACTTCTTTAACTTCTGACTGGTTAAGAATGGTTATTATGAATCAAATTTAAGGGGGGAGCATAAACACTCTAGAAGAAAAAAAAATTGTGTTAATATTTTCCAACAATGAGAAAGTAGCATCAGATAAAATGGGTATTTAAGACAACCTAATTTGTAGGTCATTTAAATTAACCAGTTCATCTTTGCAAGATCATCTTTGATAAGATCATCATATTACTCTGACATGACACATCTTCATTTTAATTTTTAGCAAATCCTCAGAATTTGTAGCTATCAATCTAGATCTGGCTGTCAATTTAATTATTATAATGGTTGTTATTTCATATAACATAAACCAACTACAGAATATAACTAAATATTATTTATTAGCCAAATGACCCAAAATGAATATTTTTTGAATTAAAGGGAATTTAATATTTATAATTTTTAATTTATAATTATGATGCCATTATCTGTTTGTTAATAATTAATTAAATAAATTTGGGCTAAGGTGACGATACCTTAACCCAAATTTATTTAATTAATTATTAACTCAATAGATAGTGGCACTATAGTTCTAAATTAAATATTAAATTCCATTTAACTGAAAAAATATTCACTAAGGGTTGTTTGACTAATAAATATTTGATTAGTATTTCTTCTATTTATTGCATATATCATCATTTATCATCAATAAAGATACAAATTTTCTCTTATTTTTTATTTTATTTATCTTTTATTCTCATTATTTTGTTAATCAATTTTTATTTATTTTATATAATGTACTTTATGTATTATTCTTATGTTCCATAGCTGCTTTGGACTTTGAGAATCACTGACCATATGCCTGATAAAAACAATGAAGACTATTCTTTTTCCTTTATGTTGGAATTTTGCATACAGTGTTCTTCAAAATTATGCATACTTATTTTAAAAATTTATATTTATCACACAAATTATATAATTTAAGTTTATAGTTACAAACTGAAAAAATTTAAGAAAATATGGATGAAAATAAAGCATGAAACACAAAAAATTTCTTCTGATTTTTGCCTTAGAATATGTAGAAATGTTGGAGAAAGATGTTTCTCATGTATTCAATTCATAGTAAACATTTCAAGAATTTCAACTAAATTCAAATTGTTGTAAAAAAATTTATATGCCTTTAAACTTTAAAATAAGTATATTAAAATTATATGATTTGGTCATTAAAAAATATAAATTTTTAGAATATATATATATATATGTTACAGCCAAATCATGTAATTTTGGGTGTAACATATATATATATATATATTTTACAGTGAATATTTGCAATTTATCCAATCATCAATGGCCAATCTGAGAACTGAACTGTCCAAGAAAAAGTGGCCAAAGCTAGAATTTTGTGGAGTAAGTAGTGGAGTGCATTCGTGTGAATTTTGGCTTATTCACCAGTGAGAATGAGATTGTCTGTCACATCACATGTTGGTCTTACAATACTGACACAAAACATTATAAAAGGTACCTATCCATTAATCTCAATGGGACAGTCCATCAGAGTAAGGAAAAGGGTAGAGATGCCTTTTGCAAGATTTCTGTAACCAATTTATTGTAATGCATTATGGATTTATTTTTTGTATTTTCCCATAAGATAAAAAAAAGATAAAAATGAAATATCATATTTATGAACAATTTTGGCAAAGATGGTAAATTTTTAATATTTTATTGTAATAAATATAAAATGTTTTCAGCTTTATATATAACTTCTTGTGTGAATATATTGTTTGTTTAAAAATATAGTAAATATTCTCAAAAATTTCAGCAGAGTTTTTAATATCTTTATTCATTTAATTTGATAGTTATTAATTCATAAAATTTTAGATATCGATTTAATTGATAATATCATCAATATATTAAAATTAAATCAATATCAATAATTATCAATATATTAAAATATTGATAATATCAATATATTAATATATGATAATAAATATATTTTAATTAATTGGTTTTTATTTTTGAGATTAAAATTAAGAATTTTGTAAATTCTTATAAGAAATCGTATGCTAAGCATCATATCTTTCTTGTCATTTTTTAAACTATTCACTATAAAGAATTCTCTCATGTTTTTTCAACTATAAATACATTTTTCCTTTTGACATGATTTTCTAATAATAAACAATGTTACTACTATTTTTTTTAATGTTTTTTTCAACTGGAAAGGCATTTTTTTGCTTTTGTTAATTTTTAAATTTAAATAAAGCTATTTGAATAGTGATTAGGTTTTCTCTTTGTTTTCAAAATAATTTTTTTTTATTTTGACTAACCTAAAAAGATTTTCACAGTGGTAATAACATGAGTTAGAATTGGTATGACATTTGGCATGAATTGGTATAAAATGAGAATTGGTCCACAAAACTTCTAGCTTTGACCACTTTTTCTTGGAGAATTCTCATTGATTATTGGGTGCATCGTGAATTGGCCAGCCAAAACCTGAAATATTCATAAATTCTCGTATATTTCAGGCTTTGACCAAATGACTTGGTCAAATCTAGAAGTAGCCAGCAATTTCGCAAATTGGCTAGACTTCAGGAATTGGCCGTAACATATACAAGGTTGTTCAATAAGTTCGCGGAGCACCAAACAACCTTGTATATATAATATTGAAACACCCTGTATATAAACTACTACTGATGTAAGATATTGTGTATCTTTACTTCCATTTAATACACAATTTAACTACAGCTCTTGGACAATAGAGGATCAATAAACCTCCTTTTTTAATTTTCTATTATTACTATTCTTCTAAGCATTTTCATCAGTTCTTCTTAAAAAATATTATTTCTATAATTTAATTGAAATAAAAACTTACTTACCAACAAAATAGACATCACTAAAACCATTACTCTTATCCTTTTCTGATGTTGGAAGTTGTTTTCGATGATGAGCTATTGGAGAATTATTTGCAGAATTAGTTACTAAAAATCCTCCTGAGCTATCAATCTGTTGTATAGGCTGAGGAGATTTCTTTTCTTCATTGAACTTATTTAAATTTTCTATTGAATGTGTTTCTGAAAAAATTATTTATACATTTCAATTACTTCCAATAATATTTTTAACTAAATATATGTATTCCTCAATTTATGTAAATAACTGAGTTTTTTGTATAAATTGAATTTTATGTAAGTTGAAAAAACTAATTTTTACTAGGATTTAAAAATTCAAAAATCAGATTACAGTGATTGCTTAAGTTACATCTTTATGATTATGGCACTATATCCCTGAGTGAAAGACAGAAAATGATGGATAGAAAGAATCTTGTACCAGTACAATCAATCAGGATAACTTTGGATCAGGGGTGGTAACTTTAGACCATTATGTTAATATGTATTATTTCTTTGTATGTAATTTTTAAAGATTAGATTGTAGCCTCATTAATTTTTTATAACATACTATATAGTTATATTAGTACCATCTATTGATTAGTTTAAGTACCAGAATATTTTACAAAACTTTCACCAGGCTTCATCAGAACACCTACTGAGAACTATTTGTTTCAACTGATATATTCAACTTGAAATTACAGGTGTTTACAGCTTAAAAATGTATTAAATAACTGTATAAAGTTGATTTTTACTGTTTAAATATAACTAGTCTTATGAAATTAGTGTGCTTGACATTATAAATACATTGATATAAAGAGAAATTTGCAACATGTTGAAATATGGCTGATTTATGGACAACTTTGGACTGGGTGAAAGGGTAATCTTATAGTTCAATTTCATTTATTTTCAAGTCAATGCATTATTTTAATATATTTTATTCATATATTAG
This sequence comes from Olivierus martensii, assembly GCA_000484575.1. NCBI lineage: Eukaryota > Metazoa > Arthropoda > Arachnida > Scorpiones > Buthidae > Olivierus > Olivierus martensii. The sequence continues at coordinate 5,009 of AYEL01075207.1, read as the reverse complement.
ATGAGTGATAGCCAAAATAAATGAAAATTAATTTTATATAAAAATTAATTATAAAATATAAATGAAACATAATTCATTGTGGAAGGCCATAATACTATGTGAGAAAATTTGAAATTTGTAAATATGAAGAGTAATTTTTTTTCTGGCCAAATAACAGAAGTCATTCACCAAAATAACTTAATCTACTATAAGTAAATGTCTAACTAGTAGCTATATACAAACCTTTAAAAAATGACACAATCATTCCTATTAACAGTATAGGGCAATTCAGTATTAGGGATGATTTTTTATTAGGAAAATGGAAAACTGTAACTAACTTACCACTTACAGTAAATTTTGCTATGATTTAAATTTAAATCATAACAAAATTTAACTATTATTTTTATTAATTTTTCTGTGATTTAAAGGTTTTTTTTCTGTGATTTTCATCATTAACCTTCTTAATATAATAACATATAATAATCTTGTTTATAAAAACTATTTATTATAATAATATAATAAATCAAATATTTCCTATTTTCATTATCTTAATTCTTATTTATTACATGACTTTTCGTTTATTTAATTTTATATCTAAGTTTAATTCTTCAAGTAAAAAAAATTAGCAGTTTCAGATAAAACACCATGAAAAAACTAATATGAATCATATATATAGCACCAACAGCAGTTGAGATAAGAAAACATAATTTTTTAATCATTTAACATAACATAACAAACGTTTTCGGCCTTTTAAGCCATCATCAGGTTATATAAAACGTACAAAAACTGGAAAACAATTCTAGAACTGATAAGTTCGTTTATAGAACGCTAGTTGTTCAAACAATAGAATGATCGGTAGAGACAATTTTAAAAATATTACATTTTGTTGTATTGCGAAAACGTTTGTTATGTTATGTTAAATGATTAAAAAATTATGTTTTCTTATCTCAACTGCTGTTAGTGCTATATATATGATTCATATTATGATAAGAGTTCAAGCAGTTTTTTCCTTGGTCAAATACCATGAAAAAACTTTTTTACCTTTTTTTTAATAGTAAAAACAAGTTATTATAATGAAATTAGTTGTTTTTAATAGTAATAAAAATGTACTATATTTAATATATTAAAAAAATTTCTGAATGCAGCTAGCTGAGGCAATTTTTTTCTCATAACCATATTTGTTAGAATCTAAATATGATTCAAACTTGTCCTGGACTTCAAATTTGCAGAAATAAATATATTATAATTGTTTTTAACACGTCCAAAGTTACCCAGTTCTAAAGCTAACTTTGGATCACAATAAAATAGCATGCCATTGCTAAAATATACAAATTCTCTCTATAATTGAAATAAAAGGGCATAATTTCAATGAAAATAAATTCCAATGGTTCATGTATGAATTCTTTTCAAGTATATTTAGATAATCAGATTTTGAAAAAAAAAAAAACTAAAAAGTGGTCCCAAGTTACCCTGATTGACTGTAAAATCAATATATATATGACATAAAAAGCCAAATAATAGAATTTTTAATGTTTTAAACTGATATCCATAATTTATTATTATTATTGTAGCTATATTTTCTCACCTTGTTTATTAATTTTTATTCATTTAAAAATATATATTTTTGAAGAGTGGAAATAAATGATAATATTTGTCATAAAAATGTAGGCCATTGTCATATATTTTGATTCTTATGTAAATTTATGACAATAGCCTACATTTTTGCAAAAAATGACATAAAACACGTTCAATTTATATTTTAATAAAGTAATAAATTTTACATAATTTATTTGTTACTTTTATTTGTTTCCTGTTGATTTTATAGAATAATCAAAAAATAGTAAAATTAGTCAATTCATAAAATATTTACATACTCATTAAGAATACCAGGTATCCCTGCTTTACGAAAATTCAGTTAATACCATTTCACTTTTATGAAAGATTTACATTAGTATCTGTTTTTGCTAATCAAAAGAAATCTGAAGAGGATTTTTGCTTTTATGAAAAAAAGTCAATGGATGGCCACATAGTAAGCAGTAACTTACTATTCTGGAGGATCCAGGCTCAATTCTGGATCCTAAACTTCCAGATTTTCAGGAAGGTTCTGTTTTGAGAAAGGATGATGATTCATTGACTAACCTGTGATAATCTATATAAGTCATTACCACCAGATATAATATATTTTATGTGATATAGGACAGTTTAACTGAAAACATTAGTGGTGCTTTAAGTGAAACTACAGTGATATACATTATATCTACTTTATATAGGCTGTGTATTTATCATATCATTCCTGCTTTTACTATATGTTAGTGTTATTTTAAGTTTTATGTATTATTTAATATGATTTGATAAGTTATTTTTGGGTCTGGGAATGCTCAAAAATTTTCCCATATAAATTAATTGTATTTGCTTCTTTGCATACTGCAAAAAAGCAAATACAATTTAATTTATATGGGGAAAAATACCTTTTATAAGTCAAAATAGCTTTTGGCTTATAAAAGGTTTCACAGAAATGCCCAACTTTTGTAAAATAACAGATATCTGTGCTATATTATAAGTATAAAACAATACAAATGAAAATATTTAAAATTTTATGAAATATTGCAATTTATATTAAATTGCAATTTTTTTATCGATTTATAGAAAAATTGCTTTTTTTTTTGTTAGATGCAGCTATCAAAGAGAGATCACTGAACAAATATATAGTTCAATAAATAACTGCACTTTATTTATCTAGAAGGGAGTATTTATTTACATTTGTAATCTATAAATACAATGTACGAGGTGTGTTCAAAAAGAAACCGAACTTTTGAAATAGTGGGCCAACCGGCAGGGGAACGTGCTGCAGTACTGAGCGCATGTAGAAGCAGGTTTAGACAACAACTTGCCATTTGCCACGTTTCGCTCTGGCATACGAGGTGTGTTCAAAAAGAAACCGAACTTTTGAAATAGCGGGCCAACCGGCAGGGGAACGTGCTGCAGTACTGAGCGCATGTAGAAGCAGGTTTAGACAACAACTTGCCATTTGCCGCGTTTCGCTCTGACAGTTAATTGGCAAGCTACAACTGCTGAAGTGAGCACATTCACAAGCTGTTCGTCAGATTAGTGCCAAAGTGACAATGAAAGAGCTTGAAGAACAAGGAATTTGTACCACATGGTCAGATTGTAAATAAGGAAGTCTACCAGGGAATTCTAGTGTGTTTGAGGGATGCCGTGCGCAGGAAGAGGCCTGAACTGTGGGAAAACCAGACTTGGATGTTGCATCATGACAATGCGCCGGCTCACGCATCGCTCCTTGTCTGCAGCTATCTAGCAAAACATCACACTATGGTTGTGCCCCATCCACCGTATTGTCCGGATCTAGCCCCAGCAGACTTTTTCCTGTTTCCCAAACTTAAAACCTCGTTGAAAGGACGTCATTTCCAAACCATACAGGAGATTCAAGACAATGCAACAAGAGACTTGCACGCCATCTCAGAAACTGCGTTCCAGGAGGCTTTCCAAAAATGGAAACATTGTTGGGAACAGTGTATTGCCAGTAGAGGGACTACTTTGAGGGAGACAGTGCTTAAAATGTTGTACAATGAGCAATAAAAATGTTATGATAAAAGTTTGGTTTCTTTTTGAACACACTTCATATGTATATTTTCATTATTGCAAAACAACTGTCGAAAATTTTTTACATAAAGTTGAATTTATGAAACTCAGAGATATATAAACTATAGAATACCTGTATATACAGTAGTTTAACTGAATATTTTAATAATAATTTTTATTTAAATTGCAAATTATAAACCTTGAAAGGACGTCATTTCCAAACCATACAGGAGATTCAAGACAATGCAACAAGAGACTTGCGTGCCATCTCAGAAACTGCGTTCCAGGAGGCTTTCCAAAAATAGAAACATCGTTGGGAACAGTGTATTGCCAGTAGAGGGACTACTTTGAGGGAGACAGTGCTTAAAATGTTGTACAATGAGCAATAAAAATGTTATGATAAAAGTTTGGTTTCTTTTTGAACACACTTCATATGTATATTTTCATTATTGCAAAACAACTGTCGAAAATTTTTTACATAAAGTTGAATTTATGAAACTCAGAGATATATAAACTATAGAATACCTGTATATACAGTAGTTTAACTGAATATTTTAATAATAATTTTTATTTAAATTGCAAATTATAAACATATTTGACAAATTAATATTTTTATATTATTGAAAGTTGAATAGTAGAACACACTGATATATCATGTATATAAGATATATATAGACAATCCCTGACTTACATATGTGGATTGTTCCATAAAATCTTATGTAAGTCAAAACATATATATGTTGGATGTTGGAACATACCCTCCTATACAGTACCATCACAAAGATATAACATTAAAAATAGTTATATCAAAGAAAAAGCACATAAGTGACTGTTTTACTGTGCAAGTTAGAGAATATGGATTCAACTCTGAGCCCAAGTCTTCAATTTTTCAGGAGAAGTTCAGATCTGGGTCTGGATCATTAACTAACTTAATAAGACCATAAATACATATACATATGCTAAATGATGAAATTAAGAAAAAATGTCTTAATCTCTGATTTCTAATTTTATCTGCTATAATCAGTATACAGTCAAACCTCTTTAAGCCGCCACCATCGGTTCGAAGGTCCTCACTGGCGGTAAAGGAGGGTGGCGGTTTATGGAGGGTTAATGGTAACATGTGAGAAAACATGTATAGACTAGAATGACATTGTTTCATTTAATTAAAGGTGATCAAAAATAAATTGCTGAGTAGCAGAAGGATTTTTATATTCACATTTTTCATTATTGCAAAACAACTGTCGAAAATTTTTTACATAAAGTTGAATTTATGAAACTCGGAGATATATAAACTATAGAATACCTGTATATACAGTATACAGGTATTCTATACAGGTGAATATTTTAATAATAATTTTTATTTAAATTGCAAATTATAAACATATTTGACAAATTAATATTTTTATATTATTGAAAGTTGAATAGTAGAA
>AYEL01075202.1:0-22729 GCA_000484575.1 Olivierus martensii | reverse complement strand
TGTTTGTACTTATGTCCTTTTTTACTTCTTCATAAATTCTTTTTATTATTCCGTTTTCTTTACTGAATGTTAAACCATTACCATGGATAGAAATAAATATTTTCTCAACCCTGTCTACTAATTGGATCAATTTTTCACAGGGATATATTAATTTTCCCTCACCTAGGAAATTGCGCAGATCACCATTTTTATTTAAATTTTCAATTAATTTAGATTCTAACTCGTTAATATGTCAGAATTCACGCTTTCAGTGTAGTGCCTGTGTACCAGATGACGTCATGCGCACAACGGCTTTATTTAGGACGACGGATGAGCACACCATTTTATTTACACCATGATAGCAAGTAGACCAGCCTCGTCATCGTGCTAGAAGCAGGCTTCCATGTGGTTTTCCTATCGCCTCGTGTTTTAACGTTTGTATCTCGTGTGAGTCATGTTTCAATTTCTTAAAGTTAATATCAACACAGTATAATACATACAGTAGCGAAGCTCAATGTTAAACTTTTTATTACAACTTGCATGCGGCGTGACAGTGCTGCGCATGGTGGTGAATAACTTAAACTGTAAACATTATAGTTTGATTCAATGTTTTCCAAACAGTTTTATCAAGAAAAATGAAATCTGCTTTGATTTTATCATTATAACAAAAATGAAAAATGCAGTATATCGCATTAAAATAAATGGTACCTTAATTTTCTTTATATTTATCAAAGATTTCAAAACTTAAAAATGCATTTTTTAAATAAAAGTAATTATTTTTGCACCGATTTTCAGCCAGTCTTTACTGAGGACTTGCCTAAATTTTGTTTTGTTGTGAATTTTCCTTTGATTCGCTTGCAAATCTAATAAATACCACAAGTTCTAAATAGAGTTAAGACCTGGTGATGGTGGAGTTTTTAGCTGTCTTCTCACATTGTAAAGCAACTACAAACTTGTTATATTTGCTAAATGCTTAGGATCATTATCCTGTTGAAAACAAAGAATCTTCAATTCCTAATTTTGAGGAGTCTATGTTTTATCTTTAGAAATATTCAGTTTTTTTTAATTTTTTTCCATAGGAAGCATAGAATTCTTTTTTTTTACTTATATATACAGTGGAGGCTAAATGTTCGTTAAAGGACAAGGATTATAATAATCAAACTTTATCAAAACATAGATTTAAAAAAAGTAACTTGTATAATCATTTGTAAAGGCTTATTTTTCACATTAATTTTTTTTGGAAGATTTTTAAAATACCTTATACTTAAAATTAGTGCAGCAACATGATAGGTGTAACTGAATCATAAATGTCCACTATTGAAATATTTTTCTTTTATTATAAAATAATGCATAAATTTATTATAGAAATTTTACTGCTTATTTCCAATTTCATTATAATGTTGCAAAACTTCATTTGTATCCAATTCATCCAATGTTTTATATTTATCCAGTTAATATGGATAAATATGAAACATAATTTATCCATATTTGCATTTAAAAATTGTTAAAAAAATCACTTATTTCATAAGAAAAAATGTTTTGCCATCATTTTTTACTTAGTATTTTGGCATTGAAAGTCAATGATTGAACTTTAATTGGCAAATCTGATATATTAGGCGAATCCAGAAAAATTTTTAGTGCGATAGTTGGAAAGTTTTTACATGACTGCTTTTACCGAATGCAAATTTTTTGCACGCTCCTTAAGAGGCCAAAGACCGTTGGTCCCCTGGATGCTGCTAACTTTGCATTACTGTGTCTAGTGACTCTTCTAACCACTTCTAAACCACTCATGTGATACAGTATCGGTTTATATACATTCCTAACAGCAGCTAAGTGTTGCGGTTTTCTACGTTGTTCAGTTATATCACACCGCACTTCGTTTAAGATTCCAGCCAGGAAGGACTTAGCATATCCGTGCTTTTTTCCTACGTTGTCTACATATAAGAGCTCCTGCTGTAAGATCTGCTCGTTACTGCAATATAAAACAGCTCTCTGATAGAAGCTTCTAAAGGCAGATTTTTTGTATCTTATCGGATTGTTAGACCAGTTTGGTATAAGAACCGGGATGTAGGTCGATTTCCTGTAGATGCTTGTTGTTATGCCTTCTAGGTCTATCTTTATTTTCAGGTCTAGAAAATGTACATTCGTTAGACTATGCTGGTCTTTCTTCAAGTGCAGTCCATATTGTTCTGTTGTCAAGGATTTAGCAAAATCTTCTATCTTATCTTCTTTTTGCTAGATAACTAGTATATCATCAATGTATCTGATGTATAACTTCATTTCTGCATGCAAGTCTGGTAGCATTTGCTCTTCGACTGCTCTGAGAGTGATCTCCGCAAGCACACCCGCCATCGAGCTACCAATGGGTACACCTAGGAGCTGCTTATATGTTTTATCTTTAAACAAAAAATAGGATTCATGGCATACGAGGTGCACTATATCTCGTAATAATTTTGAGATTTCATCTGCTTGCGGGATATTACGCAAGAGAAACCGGTAGAAAAGTAGGCCTACTGGCTCTATCTTCAATGATGGGTAGAGTGCTGCAAAGTCAAAGGTGGTGTATATGTTATTAAAACTTGCGTCCATACTTCTAATTCTATTTAACGCTGATGTCACTATTGTGGTCAATGTCTCCGTCTCCCCTCGTATCCTGCTGCACCATTTCGCTAATGTCTTTTCTAACTGATACGTAGGTGTCCCTCTTTTCTCTACTATTGGCCTTATCTCCAAGGTATATTTGTGAGATTTTACATAGGCGAATAACCTCGGTGTTACTGGAGCATTGTTCTTTCGGACTTGCCAGAACTTTGTTTGATAAGTTCCCTCCTTCAAGGATAGCTGGTAGCATTATGGCAATAATATCACAAGAAGGTTTATTTATTCAAAATTATTATAAATAAATAAACAAAAAACAAAATGCATAAATAAATGAAAATAATTCAATCATCATATCTTATAAAATAATTTTTGATTAAAAAATAATCTAATGATTTATTAAAGATGCTTTCTCTTAGTTAACAAACAAATTTCTATCATTTTTAGTTAAAGTTTATTATATTTAAAATAAATTTCAGTTGTCATAAATTAATTAGAAATCTGCCAGTCTTCCAGTAACTATAAATATCTATTTCTTTTCACAAGTCAAAATCATCAATAATTATGTGATTTGTGTTCAGTCTTTGACAAATGGTTTCTTCCAAATTACTTGTCTAAAAAATTTCCCCCCTTGTCAAAGAACTGCATTCGTATATTGTAAAAATATTTTTCATCCAGTCTTGATTTTGGTTCATTGCTATAACAGCAGTATGAAAAGTGAAGATATTTTCATTATTGTTATGAATTTAATTAATAATAAGTGAATTATATCTCAAAAAATAAATATTTCTCAAAAATTCAGAATTAAAAAAATTTTTTTTCAGAAATTCAATTGCAAAAACTTTTTTAAAAATTCTTCAATTTTTTTCCTCATAGTGTTGATCATTTCAGTACAATTTTAATAAAAGATCTCTTATAAAAATGACACTGATTTATAGATAATTATAAAATGACTAAATTTCCATAAGAATTTGGTGTCTAGGATTTGCATTTTCTGGAATAAATTGGATCATTTTTTTGAGTGCATTTTTAACTCAATGGAAATGTTGATTCATATTTTCTAACACTTGTCAGAGATAAACTCTCTAACTTTATACACAAAGACTAGTGCAATTAAACATTTGTATATCATTTGCCTTATTCTACAAGTTGGAATTAAAGTAAACTATATATTCACCTTACAAAAGAATTATGATTGTGAAAGCACTACACAAGTTGAATTTTATATAAATCATTATTTAAATATTATACAATAATTTTCCATCTTAATAATTGTTGTGAACTACTGTCTGATATTAATTTACTAAATTACAGAAGCTTCCAAATTTATAAAATCTCAAATTGTACAATTTTGAACATGGCTAATTTTTCAAAAAAATATTATTTTTATGAAAAATATTAAGAGAATAAAATTAAAAATATTCCAATTTTAAGTACAAACACAGTCATTTTTTTATTATGCTATACCATTACTATCAATACTATTAGAGTTAATAACTGCTCAAATGTATTACAAAGTCCATAAAGATAAAAGTCAAGTACTTAACAAGCAGGAGATTAAATACAGTAACATTTTTTGTACATTCATACCCTCTTCAGACACTAAGAACATTGAACTATAAACAATAAATTTAAAAATACAGAGTTTGACTTAACATGAGGTTATCAAAACATAACCCCATTGTAAATCAAAGATAAGTCAAAAATGACCCATAATGAATAATTTTAGTAGTAAAATAATAGACAATGGAATAGTAAATCCTCTAAAGTAGGAAAATCATCCTGATTTGATTTAGGGTCCTCAAGGTTATAAAATAATCCAAAATTAACCTGAGCTCCAAGATGTAAAATCATCTGGGATTGAACTTTGATCCCAAATGTGATAAGTGAATTTCTTTACAAAACAAAAAATAAAACAAAAAAGTATTTCTAGCCAATATGCTATGAAAATAGCCAAGTTTGGAATATTGTAAGGGCAACTGATTGAGAATCTGACTATTTTAAGTCAAATGATCATAAATCAAAGACTGACTGTATAAATATATTCCATTCCAGAAACAGCATTATAGAACATTTAAATAAATATGAAATAAGAATGAAATAAATCTAAATATAATATTGCCACTTTGAGAGTAAAAATTAATACATGGGCAGTATAGAAAAGTAATAGTCAGAAAAGCACTTTAACATCAGAAAAGCATTTTAAGAGTTAATGTTTTAGCAAAATTCGAGTAAGATGTTACTATACTACAGGGGTGTCAAACTGGCAGCCAGCGGGCCGCATGTGGCCCTCCCATGGCCCATGCATTGAAAATTCTGGCCCACCCTGAATATATAATCCGAAACGTAAAATTAAAAACCGCAAGAGTTCAACTCTATATAACCCAAGACGCCTGAGTTTTACAACCGAATATATTAAACACCTCATAATCCAAGACGCCTTGTATTTTCCGTAAAAATGAAAATAAAAAAACAAATAATCCAAGACACCTTGTATTCCATAAAAATGAAAATAAAAAAACTATAGCATAATTTAAGTCCACATAATTTCACGCTAATAGCGATAAAAAATTATTATTTACAAATAATTTAAGCACATATTTCACGCTAATAGCGATAAAAATCTTTATTTACAAGCTGTGAAAAAATGTGTCCTTTGCACATTTTACACAGTTACGCTAATAGCGATAAAAAATTTTTATTTACAAGCTGCGAAAAAACGCATCCTTTGCACATTTTACGTAGTACTTAATTAATGCGATTAGCTGTAAAGAATAAATAAAGTTTCAAAATACTGATAAATATAAGTATTTATTTGATATCAGCTCAATACAAAATTATGGATTAAAGTGATATAAGACACTTGGGGTCGCAAATCGCAAGCCCGGGCGGGGTGAAGGAGAAGAGCTGCAATGTCATTGCAGAAAAATTGTGCCGTTGACTGTTGATTAATTTAGTTTAACCAGTTCGACAAGGTATACTGTTCTTATGAATCAGTTTGACAACAACGAGTTAGTGCACTGGCAGCAAGATGACTGTACCAAGAATGCTACCATCATTCGAAGCCCACGCCATTAAGCTTAGTTTGAGGTTCAATTTACAGCGTTGCTTGCGATTTGCGAACCCAGGTGTCTTATATCATTTTAATCTCCTGAATTTCGTCTACGTCGTAGTGTAGTTTTTTTGATGGAGATAATTTACACCCTGTATAGATGATATTTGTAAGCCAAATAGATTTATGTGATTTCATTTTTAATATCAGTATTATATTTTATTTAATGTTATTTTATAATATAATAATATCTATACTTAGAAACTTTAACTGCTTATAACACATATGTTAAATGAATTGAACTAACAGCACTAGATTGCAGCATAATATATGACTTTTAATAAAAATAAAACACTTGCAAACGTTTTCGGCTACATAGCCATCTTCAGGCATCTGAATTTCGTCTACGTCGTAGTGTAGTTTTTTTGATGGAGATAATTTACACCCTGTATAGATGATATTTGTAAGCCAAATAGATTTATGTGATTTCATTTTTAATATCAGTATTATATTTTATTTAATGTTATTTTATTTAATGTTATTTTATAATATAATAATATCTATACTTAGAAACTTTAACTGCTTATAACACATATGTTAAATGAATTGAACTAACAGCACTAGATTGCAGCATAATATATGACTTTTAATAAAAATAAAACACTTGCAAACGTTTTCGGCTACATAGCCATCTTCAGGCATAATTAGAACAAAAAACATTCGAAAAAAGAATACACAGTTTCTATGACAACTCTTTAAATACAATGACATCATATATAATATGGAGTATTAACATAACAAGCGGTTACGATTATATGTAAGAAAATATTATACAACACTAAATTACCAATAGTATAACATAATATTATAACAATCTTGCTTCTGTACTGGAGCAAATAACATCACTCCATATCGAATGTTTTTAGTTCTAATTCCGCCTGAAGATGGCTATGTAGCCGAAAACATTTGCGAGTGTTTTATTTTTATTAAAAGTCATATATGCTGTAATCTAGTGCTGTTAGTTCAGTTCATTTAATATAATAATATCTATTGTAATTATAGATTATATATACATATGATCTACAAGATACTCCTATATATTATTGTAATTTGTGTTTCAATTCTATTCATTAATGTTTTTTGCATAAAATATGTAGAGCCAAAAAATTTATAGTACTAAAATTTAAAAAAAAATTTGAAATTTTAGTAAGTTTTTTTGGTTTTGTTAATTTGAATTATTAGAATTAGAATCATTACAAAATCTGTTTATATCAAATAAATTCATATACAGTTGCCTTCAAAAGTTTACATATCATACAAAACATTTGTATTTTTTTGAATAAAATGAAATACAAATGACACAACAAAAATTTATCCCATACCAAAGTTTTCTCCTCAGAATGGAAAATAAATAAAGTATTATTTCAAATTAATCCATTTTAATTTGCAGAAAATATCATCAAACAAAAAATAATGCACAAATCAAAAATATTCACAGCCTTTCAATTAAATGTTCTGATGCCTTAACCAGTTAGACTACCAAGACATTAGCAGATTTCCAGTTTTGGGATATCCTGATAGTCTAACTGGTTAAAGCCAAACAGGTTAGGACAGTAATCCAAAGATCCTGGTTCAACTTCACTCCAGAGCAAATTATGAATTTTGGAAAAAATAGTAAAAATTATAGTTTAATTATTAAATAACAGATTGTGCTTAAATTTAAATAATTATTTATTAATCTAATAGATGTATTGGCATTGTAGCATAATTATTAATTTGATAGTTTAATTCTAAAATAGTTCACTAGGGATAAAATTTGGTTGGATTAGGAATATTTGGATAAAAATCCCCTAGTTAGGTTCAGTTATTATCTGTAGTTAGCATCAATGACTTTTTTTATCTATATTACATAGCTTATTACTTATTATAGCTTTTTTATCTACATTACATAGTTTTTTGATGATCTTGAAATTGAAATCTATAGGTTATCATAATCAAGTTGACAAAATACAATGTATAATTATTCACAAATAAAGCACTTTCAGAGATTAAATAAATTATTTAATCTCTGTATTTTGTTTTTTGTGATTAATTATGCTACACAGGATGTATTTTAACAATTCATGATAAACAAGGTATGGCTATTTAATAATCAGATAAATGCTATAAATAGAAGTTTATTAAAATATTGTACATTTTAATTTTATCCCTTTCAATATACACACACTGCATTTAAAAGCTTTTAAATGTATTCTGTAATCATTGGAATGTTACTGATGATGGTATTTACAAAAAACATTTCAAATAATAATAAATTACTTTATATATTTTAATTTACTTAGTGCTAGAATTTGTTGATTTTTGAATATAATTAACTATAAGTAAAACTATATCAGGAACTGTATTTATGATTTTTAATAAGTTTTGTTTAGAGCTATATTGTTTGGTGTTATATTTTGGGATCAGGTATCTACTGATGAGGATTTTTTAAATTGAAAATGTTCTAGCTATCTACAGTTGAAGCTGGTTATAAGCGAATCGATGGGACCTACACTTTTTGTTCCTTATAAGCAATTCCCTAATATCCAAATGCGCAAAAAATAGGCGTGTCATTGGGTGGGCAAAGCAAACATTGAAGAGTTTTCAACTAGGGTTGTTATTTCAGTTTTAACCGAATATTGGCTATTTGAGTTGTGTAATTATTTGATTATCAGTTATGAATCTTGTATCTGTGGTATACATAAAATGGGAAAATAATTAATACTAGATATATTACCTGCTCTTATAAATGAGCGGAAATCTTGTCATTTAATCTCATAAACTTGGAGTATAAATCTGAAACTTCTACAAACTTATATAACAAATTATTAGCTGTATAGAATGAATTCTGCAGCTTCTAAGATTTCTTCAATTTTTATATATTTTTATATTAATAAATATTTAGCATTTTTATTAAAAATAAAATTATCCATATAAGTTAATGTAATTTTATTTTTCAGACATGTTATTCTGCCTCCAGAAATAGCATTATTAGTTCCAAAAACACATCTTATGACAGAAACTGAATGGAGGAATTTGGGAGTTCAACAATCTCTTGGTTGGGTACATTATATGGTACATACACCAGGTAAATAATATAAATGATCAAATTTTTTTAAAAATAATCATTTACAATATAATAAATATAAATAGTGAAATAAAAAGTGATTTGAAAATTTTATTAAAATATTATTGTAATAAGTAAATAACAAGCAATTCTATAAAAAAACTAATTGTCTTTCAAACATGTCCTTTATTTTGGAATGATTAAAAATATGGAATTAAAATATATACTATCTAAATTTTTTAATGACCCCTATAGTCCGTAAAATCGAGGTTTTACTGTATATATCTTAGTAGTGTAATTGAAGTACACTACTAAGGAACTGGCACATTTGTCACAATTAGCTGCAGCTATTTGATTGTCATTATTGCTTTACTTTCTTAAAATCGTCAAACAAATAGCATCATCGTATTGTAATACAAATATTCTAATATCTTAGTACTATACTTGGCTCATTTTTTATATATTAATCGTTTTTGAATTGGATATCCTTTATGTTTTAGATGAAAATCGTCATTCGGAGAAAGACAGTTTAACAGCAGTATGTTTAACACTTAATTAAATACATTCTTTATTTTATGGAACAGTGAATAATTTCAGAAACATCTATTCAATATTGTAATAAATTTAATCGAAATCGATCGAGCGATGCAATCTATAGATGCGATCAGGATGATAGGATTTTCTATACTCTATTTTCGTCATATTGGGCTGAAATTTTCTGAAACATACACATGCCAGATTTTTGTCGAAATTAGTTTAAACAATGTTATTTGTAAAAGTGTTTTTCAGGCATTCGTTTCAGTCCGAGTAGTCCACAACTTTTAGATTTTTAAATAAGTTAGGATTCGCATTTTTTTCCAAAAGCAGTTGAATAATACGATTTATGACAGTGTTTATCTTTAAAAAGATATCATATCCTATTTTTATTTTAACCCGATTATGCTGAAATTTTCAGGACATCTCAAGTAATCTAAGAAGTACATATATCCCAAATTTTATCGAAATTGGCTAAGCGATTCGATCTGTAATGAATCTTTGGAAGAAGAGACTTAAAAATGGTGCGTGCCCTTTTTTAAACCGATTTTTGCTGTTTTCAAAATATTCTTTAATTAATCATCATTATTAATATAGAATAACATTTAATTCTAATTTTTTTTTATCGTAAGATGATAAATTTATTTATGAGGAATAACATACAGCACTAATTTTTCGATTCCAAATATAAATCGATAAGAGAAGTTATATAATTGATGCGTGTTCACTATTCCCCTTTCTCTTCAGAAGCCTGCAAGTAAAGAAATTGCTAAAAGGCAGTATAGTCAGTTATGAGAACTGGATATTCATGAGTTCCTGTTGCTAACTTTATCGAATAATTATTCGATAAAGTTAGCAACCCGAGTAAAATTTCGATGTCTGTAAAATTAATTTGGTAGAACATTGGAATTTATCTCGGACGATTATTATTTTCAAATATTTAATACGAGTGAAAAATTCAAAATATTTAATCTGAGATTATTAAAATTTTTAATTATTTAACTTATCATCTTTAGGATTAGAATATCTAACGAATCGATAATGTTTTGATTTCGTACGTCTCAAATTAAATTTCTGCGATCGTGTCAGCAGAAAAATACCTTTAATATTTTTAGTATTTGTTTTCACATCTTAACAATTCCTGTTTACTTTCCTATAAACTTTCCAATTATGTGTTTACTCATTTTTAAATTAATTTTTCTTGATGAAAACACGCCTGTAAGGGTATTTTTATGTAAAAATAAAAAAATACACAAAATAGAAAATTCTTTAACATCCAAATAATCCTTCAAACAACTATACAGTAACATGACGACAGCATCGGAAGTCAGTATTAAGTCTATGGGATCCTATAGTAATCTTATTACTATATACTCTCCCATAGACACAATACTGACTTCCGATGCTGTCATTTGATGAAAACACGCCTGTAAGGGTATTTTTATGTAAAAATAAAAAAATACACAAAATAACTTATTACTATATACTATTAACTATATATATATTATTAACTTATTACTATATACTCTCTCATAGACACAATACTGACTTCCGATGCTGTCGTCGGATGTAGATGTGTCTTACATTTTATAACAAATGTGTATCTCTAAATATGTCACATTACATTCTTTATTTTTCGAAAATTAACAGTAAACATTTTATAATTTTATTTAAAAAAATTTTAATCATAAAAATGTAAAACTAACCACTTTTATAGAGTGACGAAACAATTTGTACCCATCTCTCCTCCGCTACGTCATTTATCGTCACAAATCTGTTACACCCTCCCTCTTCTAACAGCGTGACATAGTTTATGGATGCTCTCTAATCACGGGAGTAACGTGTGCATTTTTAGTAAAATCATCAACTATAGCTAGAAATCCTTGATCTAATAAATTGAATTTAAATCTAATCCACACGTCAATTAAGTTATTCTACAGATTACTCTACAAATCTTTTTTGTTTTTATGCCACTTCCCAATCAGTGTTGATTAACAAGTAACGAAAAATCCAAATATCGTACAAACTTCATTATTGTAGCCTTGAAAACAGAAATTACTCTACTACATTTAAATATTTTATCCATTCTAAATATTTATTATTATTCTCTAAGTGTTTAATTACACTATTTTTAATTACTGGAACTATATTAAATTAAATAAGAAATTCGAAAAAGTTACAACGTTAATATATTTAAAATTATGTAATATACGTTACTGTACTGTATATGATATTAATCCACAATGAGCATACAGAAATCGATTCTATACAGAAGCAAATCGATTCATCTATTAGGTACATAATTAAAATCAAAAATTAACTCCAGAAAATGTGTTTATTATTGAATATTCCTCACCAGTTGAAAAATGTCATAACAACAGAATATTGTACATTAAATAATAAAATATTCAGTTTTTAATTAGCCTATCTATATTTCTGAATCCTTACTCTAAAATGTAATTTAAAAAAATTGAAATGTGATGTGGCCCACAGAAATCTTACAGGCTCATTAAATGACCCTTGAATTAAAATGAGTTTGACACGCCTGCTATAGTACAAAAAAATTATTAGAGAAAATTTGCTGAAAAATTAGCCTTATAAGTTGTTATTCATGGTGAAAAACTAAGCAGTGGAGATGTTCTTCATAGACTGTTTATTTATAATGTCCCCTATTTGTCATCTTGCTATTTCTAAAGATTTGCTTAAAAAATGATTTGCTCTGTGATTGCAAAGTTTTATGATTTTGGCTTTGACCTATTTTATTTCTGTTACCTTCATAAAATTTCTTGGTTAGCAGTGTTGTAAGTTTCTGACTTAATATATTGTATAATGTTCATGAATCCTGTCCTGTAGGTTTCTTTTCATAATTTCATGTAGTATTGTCTCCCCAGATCATGATTGTATAGGAAAATTTGATAGAAACCCAACTTGTGTATTTCATCATATCTGTCAGACCATGGATGAATACATAATAATTCTTTATTTTTTTGCTAACTCAATAGTCATCAGGAAATTGGCCAAAAACCTACATAAAAATCTCATTTAGAAAAGAAAACTCACTATCTTCTGCACATTGAGGAATGATAAGGACAGGATTCATGAATATGTGAGATCTGCAGAATATCACACTGAAACTTTTATTTTATTTTCCTTTTTATAATTTTTATGAATATTTGTTTTACTTAATTATTGTAATCATATATATTAATAGATTATGTAGCCAAGTATATTAACTGATTTATATTGTATTATATTAATTATTCTGTAAAAAAATTCTATTATCTTTGAGATCTGAATGATCATATTTTATTTTAAAAATCATTTAAAAATAATAATTATTTATCGCCACATTTGGTAAGATTTTATAACAGGAAATAGAGTCAGAACCTTCAACACAAAAAAAACATAAGATCAGATAAGGAAGCTCTCTTTTTGCAATTTGTTCCTTTTCCCACAGTCAGCTATGAATCATGATTTATCATCAGCAACCAATATTGTATAAAAGGACCTCAGTTCCTCTTGAAGTTGTTCTTGGTTGCCATTCCTTGTTTTGGTCAGCTGTTGGACAGCACTGTGTTCCTGTCACATTGTCCCTGTCTGGGGATGGACATCGACGTATCCAAGTAACTGGACAAGGAAAGAAATGCAATATATTTATATCAATATAAGAATGAATGGAAGATACAATCAACTAGTTCTTGCTAACAGGGCAGAAAAAGCTTATATCATCAGCATGGGAGGAAGTCACCGTCTATGATCAAAGGACTAAATACTCATTCATAGTTCATCTAGTATTGCCTGATAACGATAACACAGAACTTCAAATAGAAGAAGATGAATGACTTATTTCCAGGTATACATTATTTGGTTGAACCTTTTGGCTATCTTTCGATCTTGATCTTTTATTGTAAACATTGTTCATATCTCAACATAGCTATTTGTTCTTGATCTTTATTTTGTTTAATCAATTTATTCAGAAGTTGTCAACCTTTTATTTTTGTTATTAAATAAACTTGCTTTGCTTTGCTAACAAGCGGTAAGTCAGTCTTTCGCACCCAGAGCCCTGTGCCTCTTAACCACGCGACTTTATTCCAAAATCGTATTGAAATTCTTGGCTTATATCTTCTATCATTCGTGCTGAGTAACACGAATTTAAGCTGCTCCTGGTGTCAGGACTGATAAAAAGTTCGACCAGTTGCGGATTCTTACAAATACAAATACAATATTAAATCGAGGAAACTTACAACAGTACTAACCAAGAAATTTTAGAAAGGTAACAGAAATAAAATAGGTCAAAGCCAAAATCATAAAACCTTACAACCACAGAGGAAACCATTTTTTAAGTGAATCTTTAGAGACAGCAAGATGTAAACAGGGAATATTATAAATAAATAGCCTATGGAGAACATTTCCACTGCTTGGTCTTTTGTCATGAATAACAAAAACTTTTAATTTTTCAGCATATTTTCTCTAATAATCTTTTTTGCAGTATAGTAACATCTTACTCAAATTTTGTTAAACCTTTAACTCTTAAAATACTTTTCTGATGTTGTTTGTGTTTATACTATTACTTTTTTGTGTTACCTGTGTGCTAATTTTTACTCTCACAGTAGCAATGTTATATTCAGAATACTGACATTCTTATTTCATATTTATTTAAATGTTCTGTAATGTTGTTTCCAGAACAGAATATGTTGGTATTTTTAAACTTAATATTTATAATTCAATGTTTTAATATGAATGCTGAAGAGAGTATGAATGCATGGAAAATGTTACCTAATGATATATTCAGATTAATGTAGTTTATTTATGAAAATTTTAATGAACTTATAATTTTATTTACTTTAATTTAGTTGAAGCACTTTTTCTTTCCTGTTGTTTTTGAATGGATTTAAAATTGATAAAAGTTCTTGTATAATTCTGAAACTGACTAACTTTCTTAGGAATTTCCCAATCATTTCCATATGGTTGTTCCTCATAATTCTTGTATTTTTCACTCTAAAATTATAAATATTTTTAATAATTTAAATAAATTTTTCTAAATTATAATTTATTGCATACTCTTTTTAAACTGTTGTATGGATTTTCTTGTTCCGTTTTTAATTTTGGTTCATATTCATTCTCTTTTGTTAATGTATCAATTTTATCATCATTAATATCATAATCTTCCATTTCTGAATTTACTTTTTCACTTTCTGCTTTATCATCACCATCATCATCGTCATCTTCAAAATCTGATTCATATTCCTGGAAAAAATAATTATTATTCATGAAACAGATTCTTAATATGAAACATCCCCAAATTTTAAAGAATTTTGGATTAAAAAAAATATCATTATTTTCACTAAAAATGTTAAAATTCATTTCACTAAACAAATGTTTTCAATTATCTCAACTGGCCTATATCAACCTATGCATTAGAGTTACTAGAAACAATTATATGCAGAGCTGGAAAAATTCTATAGTTTATTTATATTTGAATTTATTACCACTGCACATCGCAGAAATGCATGAGGATAAACAGTAATAAAATTGGCTATTTAATATAAATTTTAATGTAAATCAAAGATTAAATAGTACAAAATCTATTATTAAAAGCTAATTTTATTTATCTAATAATTAATCTAAAACATTAGCACAAGAAATAACAAGCATTTATCATCACTGGCTATCTATTAGCTGGCAGCATTGTTAAAATACCTCTCATGCATGCTTAATTGAATTTTTCTTACTTAATAATTTTAAATACCAAGATACATGCTAATTTTGATCTTTTATATATATATTTATGACTTAAATATGTTATCTATGTGTGAAAATAAAACAATTCTATTCTTGAATGCAATTTAAACATGATTGCAAGAAAATCTGTTTTGTGTGTGAAATTAAAAAAAATAGAGAGAGAGATTTTGTATTTTAGTTTTTCATTACAGATGACATTAAATAAAAAATTTTTATTACTTTACATTCAGAGACAATTAGTTCAAATATAAATAAACAACTATGAAATTTTCCTAATTTCATTTATAATGGTTTCTTATCACTTTATTACTGCTAATGTAGATCAGAAGTCTAATTACTAAACTAAATTAGAAAAGCACATTAAGCAGTTGAGAAGAACTTTAGAAACACTTTTTTAATAATAATACAAACGTTTTCGGCTCATTACAGCCATCTTCAGGTAATATTGACAAATAGAACAGTTCTAGAACGATCGTTCGTTCTTACAAGCGTTTTTCGTTCTATCAGAGTTTTTAAATCTGAATAAATTACAAGCTACATCGTAACGTGTTACGTCATTTACAGGATGGTGTTACAATGCACAATAAGAGAAATTAACAGACAAAATTATGTTACAAAATTAACTAAGAAAAATTAATTAATTACGAAAAATAACAACACATAACTTCTAACCAAAATTACTACCATGAATGTTACATAAATGCATTAACATTAACTTAATATTACTACATAATAACATTTATAATGTGCTTTTCTAATTTAGTTTAGTAATTAGACATCTAATAGTAAGAGTTAAAGCAGTTTTCTTATATTATATTTTCTAAAAAATAATGTAGATCAATTGAGATTGTCAAAAATGTTTTATTTAACAGCAATAATTTATTTTTCTGCCTAGTGTTGGACAATTTCTTACTAAACTCTAATAAATATACATATATAAAAATGTATTATATAATTTGGATTTAGTTCACAATAACTTAAAAATTTCTAAAAAATTACATATTCTTATAATTTACATTAATTGAAAATTAATTCAAAATAATAAAATCTTTGCATTTATTTTTATATTTATTATATTTTAATGTTAAACTAATTTTATTTGTATATGATAGTATTATAATTTTTACTAAGATTATAGAATTCCTTTTATAAAATGTAATTTTTAAGTGGATGTGTAAGGTTTATAAGAAAATTCAATTTTATTAAATTGAAAATTCAAGAAATAGTGATTCAATTACCTGGTTCTTGGAGTGTGTTGTGGAGGCGGTATGGCGGATGCCCTGTTTGGAAGTCGTGTACTCTCGCCAGCAAGAATGTTTTTGTAGAAAGTGTTAAAAATTGGAGATGATAGAATTAATATTAATTTAAATGTGTATATTCTAACAAGAGAAATGCAAGAGACTTATTTTGAAAGAATAACCAAGCTTTATTATTTAAGAATGTTTGACACAGTTGCTGATATGCAAATCAAGTACCAGCATAAATACTGTTGGTAGCTGGCATCTGTAGTTCCTTCTCATTGTGGACTTTTCATTATTGTGTGGTGCTTGTCTAAAGTTTTCTGTGGCAGTGAAGTTTATATGGTGTGTTTTGTCTGGACTTGTTTTATGGACTTTGTGTAGTGCTGCAGTCTTGGATATTTATGTTTTAGAAGGAACTGTTCATTATGTTAATACAAATTCCGTACAATTTCAATAATTTCAAAAAATGGAGTTAAATCTGTGTTTAACAGTTTGATTTTCTTTCCTTTGAGCTTTAAAAATTTCACCATGTCCATGAATAGTCAAACAATGGTATATTAGTTTAATGGTGGGGCTGCCCCCTTGAGAGTCCCAAATAATCCTGGGCATCACTTTGTGAGGCTCCTAACTTCTGGCCATTTTGGCAAAGTTGAACTAACAACACAAAGATCACTGGGGCACACAATCCCCTTGTCACATAAAGGTATAAGATCAAAGGTCAAAGGGAGTCAAATTATTATATTAAATTAGATGACAACATAAGACAAATGAATGTGTTAGGAAGACAGAAGTTTTGTTCCATAATACATTACTGTTAATTTTCTGAATTAGAAGGAATGAAATATACTTAAACCTTAAAATAAATGTAAAACTGAAAATAATAATAAGAAAGAAGAATAATGTTAATTAGGATAGTTTTGAGTTAAATTGTTACAATTTCTATTATTTAATATAAAAACTTTAAAAGTATACATTACTTCAAAATCATCTTCATAATTATAATCACTGTCACCAATATTTTCTTTTGCAGAAATTTCTAATTTATTTGAAGATTTATTTTCTTTTACAAATGTTTCAGGTAACTGAGACAACTGCCAATAAAAAGAAAGAAAATTTATTGTATTTTAAAATATATGAATATAATTTCCTTTTATTTAATATAGGTTCAACATCAATTTTCTGGTAACAGATGGTCCAGCACTTTCTTTAGTCCATACAAAATTATGAAAGCATATTTGAAATTCCTGCTTATCATCAATAATTTATTGCTATTCATAATAATCATATTACATTCAGTAATTAAAAATCTATTTGATAAAAAATTTGAAGTGAAACAACATTAATAAATGAAAATTCAAAAATAAATTTTAAAAAACTTTATTAATGACAACACAAAAAAATTACCTTACTAAATTCATTTGCTTACTTTCCAATTTTATATAAATCAAATAATTTTCAAATGTTGTTGCATAAAAAAGGAAAAACAAAACATGACAGAGATGATTATTCAAACTTCTTCTGTACGCTGTAAAGCAGGCGTGTCAAACTCATTTTAATTCAAGGGCCATTTAATGAGCCTTATAAGATTGCCGCAGGCCACATCACATTTAAATTTTTTTTGAATTATATTTTGGAGTAGGGATTCAGAAATATAGATAGTATATTCAAAAACATTTTGTAATCAAATGAATATATTACAAAAATACAGTGAAACCTCTCTATGTTGGACACATTTGGTTCCTTCAAAATGTGTTCACCTTAGAGAGGTCCAACATAGAGAGATTCATAATATAAAATTTTTTTTTTAAACATACTAAACACTAAATTTTCATGTCAATGCAAGCCTTTATTCAATTCATAAAAATTTCATGTCAATGCAAACCTTTATTCAAATCAAATTGGAAACCTATTATTTTAAATAAAAAACTCAAAAATGTTAAATAAACACTATAAAGTCTTTCAGTGCTTTCAACATAAGAACTATCTATTTGAAGTCTGTAAGTAGAGTATGCCTTTTTTATTTAATTTACACTTTATCCACACATTTTCAATTTTATTTATTTTTAAATATTTAATTTACACTTCATCCACACATTTTCAATTTTATTTTTTAATACCAAATAGAGTTTCAACAATCTCTGGTTCATTATTAGAAAATACTGTTCAATTGCCTTTTTATATTTAATTTACACTTCATCCACATATTTTCAATTTTGTTTTTTCTTATACCAAATAGGAGTTCAACAATTGCTGGTTCATTATTAGAAAATACTATCGTTCAAATTCCTCTACATATTCCAAAACTGTTTCATGATCATTCGGTTTTTCTTCAAGATTGTTGTCAAAATTTGTAAAATCTTCAATTAAAATTGTATGACGATAGTTCTAGAAAGAGCATTCAGTTCTTCTTCTAGGTTAAAGTTATTGACCTCTTGCATTCCTTCCTCAGTGAAATCTATAAGGAACCCAGCTTTCTAAAACATTTCTGAATAGTTAATTGTGAAACTTGTCATGCAACATAAATCCATCTCACTGCAACCAGAATAGTAAATGATTAACAACTTGCTTCTTTTGGTCTAATGTCAGTTTATTTAATTTTCTTTTACTGCTTTTTAACATTTCTAAGGAAAACTTAATCATAGCAACAGACGAAACACTACACAATTCTCAAAGAAAACAAAATAAAATATAAACCAAAACTAGTCAATTATAGCTCAAATATTTTTAATTTTATTGCAATAAAATATTCTGTCTATAATTTGATTAGTTTTGATTTGATATTTCTCAATGCTCAGTGTTTGTATTTACAATAATGAGTAAACTATGGATTATAAGTCATCAGCAATCATCTCAAAGTATGTCTAATCAATGTTACTCTCAAGGCATAACTAATCAATGTTATATGTTTCTCTTTCACAAATTCTTTTGGGTTAATCTTCTAAACCTAAATAAATTTTAAGATTTTATTTCAACCAATAATAAATAGTGTCCATCTTATTACAAACAGTTGTTCAAGATACAAGATAGAGAGGCCAGGATATAAGTTACATCTTATTACAAACAGTTGTTCAAGATACAAGATAGAGAGGTGTCAAGATATAGAGGTTTGGGTATATAGTAAGATATGGGCTTTTGTCCGGTTCCAGGAAAAGTTGTTCAACATAGAGAGGTGTCCAACTTGACAGGTTTTACTGTATATAATTACTACACAATTGCTTTTAATTATACATATTTTCTAAATTTTATTCCTCGCTATCAATCTTTAATTTTCTATTAAGCATTAAATGTCACATTTTCCGTTCAAAAACAAAAGCTTTCATTTAAAATTTTATAAATTCAAATAACTATAATTACTTACATTTTTTAAATAAATTAACAACAACAAATAAATGTTTAACAAGCCCCCATTAGCACATTCTTTTGTCCTTCAAAGAGGAACTGTTTGGAATTTGATCATTATATTTGTCTATCCAAAAAAATACAGGTTCCCATTTATGACTTTGTTTTTTCAGTAAAAAATTTTGCATAAAACAGTATAGTCCTTGCAGGAAAGCACTTAGTTTTTGACACCTATCTGAAAGATTAGTGTCATCTGTACATATATGTCCGATAAGGCCAATTGAAAAAAAAAAAACTCGTGCAATTGCATTTTGTTGAAATTAAACTAGTGTATCATACTATATGACATAGCTACAAAGTGGCGTTACTTCCTATTATCTCATAACATATTGTTCTCATTTTCATTTTAGTTAAGAGTGTTGAGGGCCACAAAAAATCATAGCGAGGGCTGCATGCAGCCCGCAGGCACCAGTTTGACACCCCTGCTGTAAAGTAGAGGAACTTAAGCAAAACTAACTTAATTTTTCCACTGCAACTGAATTAGTATTAATACTGCTGGCTTGAGTCATCTTTATCTAAAAAATTAGAATTTTCTTGCAAATAAACAGATAACTGAAGCTTGAGAGTTGGATACAGATCTGGTCAATATTTTAAATAAGTTTGAGTTTGATTTTTTAAAAATGATATAAATTTACCAAGAAACAGAAAATTATTTTGTGAAACACATGCACTGAAATAGCAATTACAAAATGATGCCAATCTCTTTTTGTTATGATTTACTGTTTATTTTTATTAAATTAAGTTGTTCTTTTTAAATTTATTAAACCATAGGATGACCAAATCTTTATTAAATTCCATGACTTCATAATATTCATTAAAATGCTGTATATATTAAAATAATTAAAAATAGAATGATTAAAACATTTTTTTATGTTCAGCAAATGCTGTGTGTAACAGTTATATTCAGCAAATGCTAAGGTGTATACTTTCTAATAAAAATAAGTATACCATAGCATATAAGGAAGCCAAACACCTTCCGCTTAGGTACAAAACTTTATGGAACCGACTGTACATGTGCATTGAATTTCACATGTGTGAATGTGACTTTTTATGCCAGTTGAACAGGAAGGTGATGCTGTTATCGGAACCTCCAGAAATTTCCAAAACCAGATGTGAAAGTGCATGTGATATGATTTGTAGGTAAAAATGCTTTTGTTTCATTTTTGGGCAAAATATTCATCTGATTTTGGTGAAGTTTTTTTTTTTTTATTGTATTTAGAATTGAATGATGAACAAGCTAGAAATTTTTCCCTATATGTTATGATTTATGAGATAGGATTTGCAAATGTCCACATTTGCATAATCAGTTCATTTGAAGGTCACTATCAAGTGATTCATCCATTATTTCCTATTTTTTGGCATTAACAGATTTTTAAAATTTATAATATTTATCGAGTTATTTGGAGGTACAGACTTTTCTTCCACCTTGTATAAGAATGTGACAATTAGTCAAAATTTTTAAAAATCATATATATTGGTCAAAATTTAAAATTTTTAATCATTATATGTAACAAAATATAGTATAACTGATTTTGTTTACTTGAACACATTTCCTATGCTATTTGATTCTGCCTTTATCTCCTTCTGTAATTTTTTATTTAATTCTTTGTCTCATGCAGTTTGCTCTATAAACAACTATTCTGCAGAAAATATTAGAATTTTTGAAATTATTTATGAATCTATGAAACATTTATGAAATGATAAATATGTATAAATATTTTAATAAATAAAATTTAATAATAATAAACAAAAACAAGTTGTTATCTCATCCAAAAATTTTCATTGTATTGTATTTTTCACTGAAATTCACTAAATTTTTCAAAAGTATCAAATATATTGGACTTGTCTAAACAAATTTCTTTTCTGCAACTGATTATATAGATGTGTGTCAAGTTTTGAATTCTGTCAAAAATATTTTTTTTGGAAAAAACTTTATCATCATCAAAAAAAAATATAACTAAACTCATCAGTATAATACATTTTTCCCATTAAATGTATGGAACTAGAATGGCACATTTAAGTTTGAATACTTATTGAATACTTATTAAGAAACTGTTAGTGCTGATGAATGAAAATGTTTTTTAGTTGTAAATAAATTAATGCCCTGATTACTTTTTATTATTTTTATTAGTGGCAAAATGTCTACAATGTTTATATAAATAATTATATTAATTATAGTTAGTCAACATTACTATTACTAAAGTTTGAAATATTTAATTTCTATATTACTTTTTAAAGGAACCAAATCAGAAGTTTCATCATATTCATGACAAAAATGGAGTAACAGATATTAAAGAATATAAACTTCAAATATTTTCATCTGGTCGTGATGGTAGAATTTTTGTATTTAAATCATCAAACAACTTATTACAGCAATTATATGCAATAAAGGTATTGAAATATTCTTTAATCTTTAATACTTTGGCAATGCACAAACCTGTAATGATTGAATTTATGTCACATTAAAAATTCATAATTTTATTAAAAATATTAATATTTTTATAAATTGCAATATTTTTTATTATTTTTAAAGATTGCTGTTTAAAATTTTCAGGATATAATCCTTATGTCATTTCTGCTTATATAAAAAAATTTCAAATTTTGGCAAATTTGGCTCTGTAAATGAATTTAATTTTGTATACTTTGTTTTACTTTTATAAAAACATTATATTTAATTAAAATGTAATAATTTTTATGTATTTTATTAGATATCACTTCAGTTTTTATTTATTTTTTCTTAATTCTTTACTTTTTTAAAGAAAGTTTACATTTCTCCTAATTTTTATTATATTCAATTGAATTGTAAAATTGGCCATATTTCTCATCCAATAATCATTTGATTTTATCATAACTTTTCTCCATATGGTATTTTTAATTTACTCTAATTAAAAATACCATATAGAGACAAACAGAATGATGGGAGGATTTTAAAAAGGCTAGCTAATTATTTATGATCGAGCATAATTGGTTTGCCATGTTGACACTGCTATGGCTTGTTTTTCTACTGATATAACAGTCTATTCTGTTTTTGTCTCATACATATATATTATATATAATATTATTATATATTAATATATA